>JAAAKL020013438.1:0-12470 GCA_010016065.2 Carybdea cf. marsupialis auct. non (Linnaeus, 1758)
ACGAAGGGTAGCAATTATTTTACCAGGTTGCAACTCCCTGGGAGTCATGATTCGACAAGCATCCTGGATCTTGTACTCCAGTAAATCCATATTTTCAATCGCCAGTGCCCTCGAGACTATGCACCTAGAATATTCCTGCTGTTCTATGTTGGCAGTCGCTGAGAATTATCTCCAACTGCCTCCAGTAGCAAGTCTTTCCCATGGTCGCTAAGTCAAGGCAGTTAGCTCAAGATCCTTAGGACCACAGACTTCCACTACTCCTGACAATCACTGTGGACTGACAACAATAAGCTATTCTTGCATTTCCCATCTCGATTCCAGGCTGCGAATGATCAACATATGGGGTCCGATAGGTCGAACTATACCATCACTTGCGATCCCTTCTTGTACACTGCAATGCTTCCTGGTTCGCGAAGTACTATCCCTCGAAGCGGAATCTCTGGAAATCCAGAAGTAATCTCAGGAATCCTACTTCTGACACCAAATGTAAGGGCGGCGGCGCGGCAAGGTGTGACAGGAAGGCACGATACAATTTGCTGTTTGCTTTAAGTACCGTTCCAGTGTATGTTATATCAAATAGAAAGGATCACAGTATCCGATGGCAGCAACTGGGAGATATCAACTGAATTCTACGAACGAATTCCTACAGTTATGATCGACTAAGGTAATCCCAAACAGTCGAAGACAGCATCATCGCCGGATCTACTGTAGGAATTCGTTCGTCTTCTTCCTCAGGAGAGGACATTTTACGTAGGAATATTTTCCTGCAGGATTCTTCGTAGGTGAATTTGCCATTAGGGATATTGATGGTATGGATTCCTATATTCAAGAGCATCTTCGCCGACATTTCCCTCATCACACGAAATTAACAAGTCACCTTATTAACAACACACGCAAAAATTTATTGTGAATGAAACCCAAATTTTTAGTATTAAAGCATTAACACATACTATATACATTGTTATATTGCGATGGCAAGAAATTAATGTTGACCAGGGGAAGTTGAAAAAATTGTTCATTTTTTTCGAATGCATTGTTTTTACTGCAAACAGATGCCAACATTATTCATAATAAACAAAAGTGAAATATCGGCAATTTCATATGTTTTTAAATCAAAATATCGTCTTTTGAAAGGAGTTTAATAATCTTTATTGTCACTTTGGTGTTGCTGGAAAAGTCAAAAAATTATGTAAAGAGAAGTATGATACCCAGAATATATGTAATATTTTGATGATTCTACAGAGATTCATCTTGATATTATTAATGATTGTTATAGTGACACTTAAGGACGTGATGTACGATTCTAGTACAATTGGCTCTGGAAATACGGAAAGTTTCATGTGTATGAGGTGTTTTCACCATCACTCTTTAAATTTTTTCTACAAATTTCGAAATTCTCTCCACAGAAGTATGATTCATTGAATCAGCGTCGATAGAAAAGTAAGGTATTACTCATCTAACGGGTAGAGAAAGATGAATCGTCATGTAATTGACGTGGAAGAGCAACTATTGTTCATGCCCCTACTCTAAATCAGTCTTTTGGTATTACCCCGCTATTATGATCATTGGATGCTCTCTATTTGTTTCCAAGCATTTGATATTTCCATCTTTTGTTAGTGTCGAAGAAGCAATTCTTCTTGTTAGCAGTACCACAATTTGTATCTTGGCAGTTTGACCTAAGGGATGTAAACTAGAGCAACGAAAAAACTGATTGGCATATTGTAAACTTTCCACATTTTCCAGAAAAATAGTGCGCGTTCCGTCGGACGCTGTATGTTTTAAATTACACATGCACAGCGTGAAATAGTCTCATTTACAAGTATTACGTATTTCAACCTGGGTTTGGAAGGTTGACAGCACTGTTAGTATGGGGGCAACATGACATTTTCAATAGATTTCTTGTGAACTTATCTCTTTCTCTTTGTCAATTCAGTTATTATATTTCCCGACCAAGTTGACCATCTTATTCTTCTAATGGACATCTGCAAACCTGAAATAAAAAAGGTCGGAAGGCTTACCAAACAAGTAGACCTCAGGAAAGCTAGATACTTGATATCATCGTACAAAAGCAATGAGAAAGACTGCTATTCATTCTCTTTGTTACGACTATACACATGAACTCATTTCCCTGATCAAATCATCAGCCACTCTTATTTCTTTCTTGTGCATGTGTTTATATTACCAGGAACACTCGATCTTGTTTGACCACACTTTGATGTCGAACTGACAAAAGGGTGGCAAGTGGAAATCTTATACTCGTAGTACAGCACAGATAATAGGAAATAGGGCGACTGTGACAAAAACAAACTATAGGGTCATGAATAAGTTTGATTTCTATACTAGTTCTTGCCTCATCACCATCTCCTCTTAAATAGCCCAGTTTATATGTTTGCCATGGAGAGGTAGCACGTATTCCTCAAAAATAGCGATAAATGCCACGTTGCATTCAAGAATCTAGAAGCGAACACTATTGCACGCTATTCTGGAATTTTCCAACGCAGATTTGAGTAGTTTATGCCAGTAGGAAAGTGTTCTAAACTAACCACAAAGACCGTGTGCCTTCCAGAAATCGCAGCATCGTTGTCTACCCATTTTCTTGCCAGTGTAAGTCTGCATATGCCGGACGCACGACTTTGAGGTTCGTTAATAGAATTAAGCGGCATATTCGCCAAGCATCAGCTCCTACAAGGAAACAACCACTTCGGATTTCTAAAAGGCACCAAAAGGCACTGCTAAGCAATGTGACTCTACCATAGGACAGAACGTCCTTGAAACCCAGTCTGCAAAATTGTGCACGGATGAACGCTTCCGTATAATAGGTAAACCTAGGTCTGCGCATCTCTTAGCCGTTCCCGAATCCGCCCATATAAAAGCAAGAAAACCGTTCTTTGCAGAAAAAAAGGATTGGTCCTTTTATTGAACCTTTTCGGTTAACCATCCAGTTCCATTGCGTGTTTTGTACAGGTACTGCTTTGGTAAGTGTTGTTATGAGTTGGTTGAGTTGGTTCCTCTTCCTGCCACAAGGTCAAGGTTCACTCAGTATGCTAAATCTCTGCATGACTTTTCTGTTTCTATTTCTAACACGAGCAGAAATTTCCATGCTAACAGTTTCTTCCCTAGGATTGCCAAAATCTTGAGCTCTTCTTCTTCAGACTGCTTTCCTGTTAGTTATGACCTTGAGACTTAAAAAATGTCAACCGTCATCTACTGGAATGTCTTTAATGTCTTTAATTTTTTGTCTGTAAATACATCTATTTTATCTATTTTAAACTCATGGGTTCTATTCAAGATTTTTCGGTACATAAAATATGCATTGAACATATATACATATTGTAAAAAAGCTGGTTTAAGCAAAGAACCTGTGGAAAATAGATTTCTTCCCCAGGCCACCGGGGAATGGATCCACTTTTCTATGTCTGTATTTTGAAGTGTGTCCTTGTAACACCATGTTCTATTAAATTCTATTTAGAAAGAGATCACTTAGACCTTTGAAGTACGTAACGTTCAATTGAAAAGTTGTATTAGGCTGTCGTTGTATAATTCCCAGTTTTACAGCAATACATCTTACTCACACTTGGCCTTGGTCAACCCGTTATTTTTAAGTTTGTTTCACTTTTCTTCGGCACCTTAATCAAATCGTAGGTGTATTCATATGTCTTTCAAGTGAAGGCTTTTATTGATTAGTAAAGGTTTTGCAATATGATTTAAGAGTAAAGTGTTAAGGTGCTCAATTTTCATGACCACAGACCAGTGGCGGTTTGAGGGGGCGCGGGCCCTGGGACGAATGATGTTTGTCGGGTCCTGTGACGTCATACATCGCAAGACGATTAGGGCAAAATTTTGTAGTAAAGATTCTGACAGCACTGCATCCCCGTCAGTATCTAGTTCCAGTTTTCTACTTTCATCTACCGTATGACTGTGGCTGGGATTTTTCTGGTAATAGAAGCATGGGACCTTAGCCATAGCTCGTTAAGCCATTCCCTAAAACCGCCGAAGGCCATTCATTAATTCGTGGGGTCTTCGTCTGTGTGCGTCTATTGATTAATATGATCCATCTATCCAGGATATGAAATGAACTCACAGTGTGTGATGTGTAACTCATATGTACAATGTAATCAAGTTCAACTATTTGGCATACGTGCCGAAATTTTGACACCTATTTTTGTCTTGTCGATGTTGCAACCCATCGATGATTATGAAGTAGTATAGAATTGCTGTGGAAAATCCTCAGACGCATGGGCCTGGCTGAGTTTTCTATGGAGGTTGCACACCAGCATACGATCAAGTTATATTTTCTATTAAGTTTCATTTAGAACCGGGACTATCAAACACAAAGACAGAAGACCTACTTGCAGGTAGAGTGTGCCAAATGACGCGCCCACCCATCCGCGCTCCTTTATACGTGTGCGCCCCAGACACGCCTTCAAAAATTTGACTCGCCTTTTCAAACTTGACGCGCCTAGAGCATTTTTATAGCCACCAAAGGTGTCTAGAAAGAATTTTGCGATTTCCATAGTGTTTCATATGAAGCTCAGGAATTACAAGCCTTAAACTCTTCAACTCGCATTTTCATGAGGAAGAGCAATGCGTTGTCAGAATTTAGAGAAAAAAAATAATTCTATGACCTAAAGAGGCTAAGAACACCATCCCACCCCGCTAGAAAGACGAAAGTACGCTATACTCTCCGTGTCTCTTAGGAATGGAATATAAAAATTATACTATGCTAATCAAAAGGCGTTTCTTATATTATATGTGAGAAAAAAATTGATATTTAGTGGAAGCTTTTGTAGTTTTATCTATTAAAGTTGGCTTATTGAGCCATCAAAACGTAAACAAAGTTGTCCCCGCGTGTCTGGTACTTCACATGCCTTTGTTCCTTTCGATAATAATACTTTAAAATTTTACTAGTCAACTCAGAATTGTGCAAAGAAAATGATGATATCATATTCATCCTTTAAATCGGAGAATCGTCTGCATCTTAAGGATGAGAATGGAAGCCCACCTGACACCAACTACTGACTATGAACTACCTATTTCATAACGGATGGCTACAGAAAGAAGGCTATGAAAAGGGGTGAGCGTGTTTGGCTATAAAAAACTTTTGAAACAAGATAGGCAAAATGGGAAAAAAGACTTAATAACTTATTTTCTCAGCTTTTCTTTGATATAAACTATGTAGTTGTCCAATATCTGTAATAAGATACCGATTTAGACAGAGACAGATCTGATTGAATTTGACTTACATAGGATCATAAAAAGACTTCTGCTGGATCTGAATAAAGTCTGTCCCCTGAGTTCTTTTACGTCCGCAAAATATAACCTCGAGAGAAACTTTTCCTAGAAGAAGCTTGTCCGCCTGTAAAAATCGAATAAGCTATTAAATCACTTTTTTCGATTTTGCCTATCTTGACGTTTTATGTATCATGAAACTCTACAAGGATATTCCTATTTACAAATTACCATCTGTCTGTCTTACCTCCGCCTACAGTTTTACTCGACGTATGCCCTAGAATAGAGATCTTTCGGATCGTATGGAATAAGATGCTTTTTGGGTTAAATCTCGAGATTAGATGGGCTTTTTACGTAACTTTCGCCTATGTACGAGTGTTCGTAATCCACAGCAAGCTGCAAAACAGCATTAAATGTCGAAGCCCGAAGGTTTACTCTTCTGGAATTACGGTAGCCACGGTGTCAGCTTACTATTAGGAGCTTAGTCAGCAAATCACTCTTTGCCTTTAATAACAATACGATTGCTTTATCCCGATCCGCTTAAAACATGGCTTTTATGTTGTACGTGATTGGTTATCCACAAAACCATGTGGCAATTCTATTAAAGGCGGAGACCGAGCCCCACGGCAGACAGTGATTTCATAGTTAAAAATAAATAGGAATAATTACCATCTACTTCCCAATGTAGAAAATACATCCCAGTTTATTTAACTTGATAAATTTATCTAGTTAATAGTCATTTGATGTTTGATTATAGTGGAGTTATGTTTAAAATTGACTAGCCTATGACAACTAGCTTAGTTTCTTTTCACAGTGTAAAGCTATGTGTGTGGGGTTTTTTTCATTTTAAAATTCCTTTCAATTTCTTGCAATGCAAAAACAATGCACAAGTCGGTCTTCAAGATCATTTTAATCCCCGCTATCTTCTAATCTTCATTAACATTTCTAATGCATGTATCTATGTTATCTTCGTCAATGGTTATAGAAAGCTCATAGAATACAAAAACAAAAGAACGAATCATATAGACCGGAAGTACCTAGTGCCACTGCCGGTTTTATGGGGATGCCTACTATGCCGCAGCACAGGGCCCCGCACAGCTTCATTCAGTACGCTCTGACACTGAAGGGCCCCCAAATCACAATATGGCGCAGGGCCCCCTCTTGCCAAAAGCTGGCAGAGCCTAGTGCCCTTGTACTATATTGACCCTTTCCTTTGCGTACTTTGTCTCGGAGAGAAACAATTACCGTACAGTAGATAATGTTGGCATCGCGCATCCAAACACAACTTTTGAGGTGAATTTTCAATTTTTAATTTGCGAAACATTTTCTATGTTGTTTGAAAATTCTTCATGGCCGTAATTGGCTGCCGTACAAGGCCGAAGAAGATGAGTTTTTACCCAAGTTGAGTATTTTCAAGTTTTGTAGTATCATTTTAGAAAAGGTTTTGGCGCTGTAACCTTACGCGTACTTTATGCAATTAAGAAAGTGTCCCCAACTAACCACAAAAATCGTGTGCCTTCCACAAATAGCAATGTGGCTGCCCTCGATCTACACAGGAGTTTCGTCTACTACCAATGTTGATGTGCGAGCCAAAAGAACGACACTTTGTTACCTTTTCTTCGCGATAACATTCTACATGAATGTAAAATCAACTATAAGATTATAGTATGTAGTAAGTAAGATACACGAGACGAAAGCGAACAGTAAAAAGACGAATTACAATATAAAGATGTACAAATGGTTAGGTGGCTTCTCCCGTTCCGCTAAAGGAATACCATTGCTATCGCATTTTCCCTCTGGCATGACTTCTAAGTTCACTGCAGCCATGCCTGTGGTCACGTGACGTAAGCACCGCAGGGAGCTGACTCACTGAATCGCACTGCAGTGACAAACATCATTGTAATTTATTCTTTTTCTTGTCGGTGCGAGGCCGGTTATGTCGGGCCACACTACTTTGAGGTTAGTTGACAAAGTTAAACAGCATCTTCCATCCTGTAATCGCCAACCACCTACAAGGAAACAACTACCTTCGGTTTCAAAATCTAAAAGCACCAATAAGAAACGCCACTCTGCCATAGGGCAGCACTTGCTTTAAAACCCAGACTGTGCCACAATTTATAGGGCTTACAGATAACCGCTTGCTTATAATTGGTAAAGTTAGCTCTGCTTTTCACTTAGACACTTTAGCCACACTGATTGTTCAAGACAACACAATTCCGGCAGTGAAAGTCATGAAAGGCTATTTTGAAAACACAGCTGGGTGAAAATTCCGTTTTTAATTGATATTCTCACGATTTTATACTCTGAAAAGTGTCAGACGAAAAATCTTTTAAGTACCAAATGAAGTCACTTTTTCGTGGAGTTTTATTATTCTGTACTATCAATAAACTTTTCACGCATCAGTTTAGCTAATATGCAGAAACAGGTATTCTTTCAGTGACTTTGATTTCAACCACATTGTATCGCCTTGTGTACCGTGTTAAAATGATGAGATTGCCCATTGTCAAGATTGATTTAATGTTTGTTTAATTATAGTTGCTAGAAAGAACGCCCATTGCCCCCCCGGATAGCAGTAACTACGGACGCCGACCACCCCTTTTTATGTACAAAATATTACATTCTTTCCTCACCATGAAGATAATACAAATGCATGAGATTACTGGCATGGTCTGATATCCGACTGTTGACCGTTGTAGACGCTCTCTTCTAACGGTGCAGAGATATGTACCTTTTATGTCATTGTATGGTGCAACATTTCGAAAACAGGAGGGCTGACTAGTTCACCGCCGCAGACAAGAAGTAGGTGGCCTCTTCATAGCTACAGGAAGTACTCTTGCTCGAAAAAAGTGCATGTTCTTATTTGTAAATCATCAAGTGCTCCTTTTATAACGTGGACAAAGACGTAAGTCCTCTTTCCGTAAGTGCAGATGCAGGGACGGGGTACAGGGGGCAGCAGGACACCATGGCCCCCAAAGATTTGCTATATCTCTCTTTTTTTTCCGTGACCACTTTTTAGCTTTATCAAAATTGAAATTGATTGCGACAGACACTGTGTCACCTTCAAATCAAAATATGCATATTGAGACACACAACAGATTTTGCTTCTGCATACTATGGAACGTGAAAAAGTAAATTTGAATCCAGCCTACTTGCCCCCCCCCCCCAATTTGCTTTACCTTTCCTTGTCCCTGAGATGGTAACCCTTCTGCTGTTGGGTTGTAAGTTAAGTTTGTCTGTAGTAAGGGATGCATACCATTAATTCAGATCAGATTAGATAAAATCAACTGGGGGAGGTAATTTGCGTCCGAAATAATCAATGGTAGCCATAATTTCCTAGGGTGGGGCAGTTTCCGGGGAAGTCGTATTTACTTATTTTTTGGCATTTATTATTTATTAAGGTATTAACATGCATCAATACAGCCTTTAAAAAGTGAGTTTAAGTCGTGCAGTAACGTTTCTGCAAGAATGAGCTGAATCCGTGCCTTGCAGCATTCTTTATATGAAATGCACTCAGATGATCGCACTCAAATTTTTTAATTAATCATTCTTCCCCCTCCCCAAGAATCTTCATGCGCCCTCTTCCAGATTGGTTCTGCCTATAACCCAGGTCTGAGACCTTCTCTAGGAGATATTGTCAAGTCGTTTAGGAAAGCCAGTAAAACTGAGTTTAAAACCTAGGTAAGAGTGTACGTGAACGACTGCTTTTACTGTACCTACATGTTGTTGGGAATGTAGGCTAGTGGCGCGGTGATCAGGTAATGGCACGAAAACATGGCGGCACATTGTATATGAAGTCTCGCATATAGGAAACATATTGATTACACGCTCTATTGAAATTTTCGCACTTTAAATTTTCACCGATAACGCCCGCCCCCCAACAAAAAGAATATTCACACTGGCGGCCATATTCAATCCTGTTATGGAGACGGTTAATTCACTCTTTTTCATTGCTACTTTTTTGATGATACCGATATCGTAATCTTTCCTTTTAAGTAACATTTAAAAGTTAATACCGCGGGCTTCGCTGCTTCTGTGACAAAAAGGAGCTTACTTACTCAGGGACGGGGGAACACGGGGAGCAGCGGGCCCATGGCCCCCAAAGATTTGCTATATCTCTCCTTTTTTTCCGTGACCACTTTTTAGCTTTATCACAATTGAAATTGATTGCGACAGATACTGTGTCACATTCAAATCAAAATATGCATATTGAGGCACACAACAGATTTTACTTCAGCATACTGTGGAACGTTAAAAAGTAACTTTGAACCCAGCCTACTTGGCCCCCCCCAATCTGCTTTACCTTCCCCCGCCCCTGTTACTAGCACATCCTTGGTCCTACATGGCTTATCATCAACCATCGTCCTTCACTTGCGTTACATTAGTAAAGAACATTGATATGTCTTCATGAAGTTTTGAATCTATTAGCATGGAAATACAAGACGATTGATTTTGTTAACATATGAGAAATCATACAAAATCTTTTCGGTTAAAATTAAGCTAAAGTGCTGTGAGCCACATAAGTCTTACCAAAGAACGGCTCGTGTTCAGTATGATTCGGCAGACCCTGACATATCTTTTTTCAGTAACCGTATCCTTCGCACAGCACACAAGAGCGCTAAAAGGGTAAGGAACCCGATTGCAAGCATCGAAGTTGACAATTGCTTTAGTGCGTAAACACCAATGCTTCCAACCAGGGGGCCAACCATTAATGCCACTCTCCTTGCTATTAAGGCAAAACTTTGTACAAGTCCATGCGACTGCAAAGATACAGTCTTGGACACCAGTGTCTTACTTGAGACTGCAGAGAGTACCATAGCGCTCGTGAGCGTCAAGGTTGCACCGCATAACAGTACTTCCTTCACAGTTCTTCCCATTGTAAATGAAAAGATCATCATGAGAATATCTCCTATGAGCAGCGAGGCCATTGCGAAGAAATGCAATACTACATCTCCAATTTTTTCACCGCATTTACCGACAATTATCAGTAAGGCCAGTACCTCAATTGCCGAAGCCAGGACATACAGACTTAAATGCACCGGCCTCCAACCAAAGCTGTCACGCAAAACTACGAAGGAAAAGCTTGTAAAAGCTTTGCATGTGGTGATAGCAACGAACGTCCCAAGTACTATTGTCAACACTGCAATATCAAGGGCTTCTAGTAGTGACGCCCACCAAGGGGTAGGGCAGTTATCACCTTTTCCCTCGGCCGTCTCCTCACTGCAAGCTTGCTTCGTGTCTTGTATCATGGGTGATGTATCCAAAGGAGCATCGGGACGGTAGTCTGTTTTATTTTCCTTATTTGCGACTCTTTTGTCAAAGAACTCTAAAGCTACGTTATCAATCATAAAGAAAGTCACAATCTGCATAATCGACCAAAGTACGGCTGTTACGATACCGGGTGATGTTGCAAAGTTGATTTTCCACTTTCCGACGGCTATATGAATGAAGGAGAATGCAGAGCCTAGTACCGGACCCAATGATACTCCGACAAGTCTCCCAATTTCAAAATATGTGAATGCTTTTATTCTGTCCGCGGGTTTATAAATCCATGCTATTTCACCATCACAAACAGGGCGGTGTCCCTCACCGACGCCAGAGATGACTCGTCCAAAAATTACGAGCCATTTGGAGTAGGACAGAGCATATAATACGCTTCCGATGAAGTCAAACGTGTTGAAAACGTAGGTGATCTCTTTACTGCGCTTTGTCAAATCAAAGAGTCTGCCAACAAATGGGATAGTTAAGACAGCTACCACTTCATAAATTGCCAGGGTAACTCCATAAAACCAAGCTGATGCACCAAACTGGCTTAAGTAGATCCACAACGATGGCAAGATCATAGAATATTGTATTCCATTGATGAACGTGCGTAAGGCATACGCAATCATAGTTCTCCTCCTTTTGGACACGAATAGGGGGTTCGTTTCTTCTAAAATCCTAACTTCCATTACAGTTAAAATGGCAAGAGAAATCTTCCAGATTCGCTGCTATTATCGTTTAACAGTAACCGAACAAATCAATGTTGTAAAATTCGCTGAGTGGTGATATGATGAGATGATTCATATATTGATGAAGTAAAGGAACAATCACCCAACATTTAGTAAATCGATCACCTAATTAATGGGATTTGATCCGTTTTGTTGTTTTTTGACATTCTCGGCATTGTAAACAAAGAAGGCGTATTCACAAGAACACAGGCTTGGTTTTATCGGAACGAAGTTGTTTTTAGCAGAACAGGAGGTATTGTTAGGTGGGCGGTGTTAGAATGCCAGGTTTGCTGTTATGTAACAGATTTGCCTTCTTTAGTTCTAGATGGGCGTTGATTTGATTATTTACTATAAGTCTACTGAATGTGAAGTTGCTTTCCTGTTAGTACCTCACCAACAGAAACAACACATTGTAACTGTAACGTTGTACAGCCTACCTGGACGAAACAGGTATTCAAGATAAAACTTCAGGATTATTTCTCTGATTATATGGTAGGGTTAGAGATACGGTTGCCATCTCTGTTGGTCAGGGGACTAACAAGAAATTATTAAGGCTGACAAATGTCTATAGGTTGGGGGGGTGGGAGGGGGGAATGTTTCCAAATCAATTCGTGGCTGCGCAGACTCGTGTTTGATTTAACACATTCATTCAAGTCATTTAAAAGAAATTGAAAGCCTCCTATCGTACTTGGACTCATTAAACATGAAGTGCTTACGGCGGTGGCCCGAATCGAACCCAGGATCTCGCACACCGAAAACGAAGAATTTACCATTGCACTAAATAGTGCAATAGTAAAGTCGACAATCTGCGTAGTCGATCCCGAATTCTCACCGTCACCAGCAAGCTTATTTTTTGTTTCGCTGTGAGCTTCATCATAAGTACTCAGGCCTTAAGCCTTTTTATCAATCCTTAGCCCGAAACCGTCGTCATGGATTGAAACCAGTGGCGTAGGATGTAACATTGGACCAGGCGTGCTACAAAACTAGTTTTGCCGCAATTCTCTTATCATGCCAGGTACATCGTACGTAGTATCGTTTTGTCTTCGAAAGGCTAGCCCCGCTGCGGATCTATCCTACCTATCTTTCTCAGTAAGCATAAATATCACATAATAGTGACGTTTAAGAACCCTTGCTGTAATGACGAGAAAACGCAAAATGTATACTGTATTCTAAGGAAAAGAAATATAAAATAAAAAATAGCATCATCCAAACATTCAAAATTTCCTGTACTGCAACTTAATCTATCCTTCGATC
>JAAAKL020013439.1:0-12469 GCA_010016065.2 Carybdea cf. marsupialis auct. non (Linnaeus, 1758)
ACTTTAGCGTGAAGAGCGAGGTATTGAGGAAGAGGCAACGTCCCTCGTTTACATAATAATTTCGTTTTAAGTCCGTTTTAAGTTTTAATTTTGTTCCATACTTTCACTTGGAAAAAAAACTTTATTTTATTTAATAGCAATTGAGACGACTGTAAAGAACTAATGAAAATAAACTAAATATTTGTATACTCACAGGTATGCTCATGAAATAACACTCACTAGTCGATTGGCATTTCTTTTTTCTTTCTTTTTTTTTTTATCAAACAGTTCGTGGTAACGAATTGTAAGTAAGGAGTGACGTAGCTCAATAGTAATTAAAACTCTAAAAACAGAATTTTGATTCCAATAGCAACATCAAAAAACCACATTTTGATGCTGTACAAAACAATGAGACAAAGACATATATTTATTTACTTGAAACCTTACCCTTACGAGAAGTACGACATAAATAAGTATTGCGATCACATATTTAACAGTTGTAGCTTCAACTTTACATGCATTAACGACCTACAAGTAACACAGAAGAATGATCTCTATTTAAACGGCAGAAAAAATACTCTCCGAACCTTGAATTTATAACATCATTTATAATACAAATAACAGTCAAAGTCAGCTATTCTTCACAGTCCGATGTTGCTTTGTCATCTATAGATTGATGGAACATGTTTATGTCTAATGAAGATAACCATTTTTCGGCATCACGTGGACAAGGTGGGCGGCTCAAGTAACAGAGTCACACATGGATACCGATACCTTGGATCACATTTAAATATGTACATATTTAAATGTTTACTACAAAGGAATATATAAGGTGTACACCAAAAAATGCAAATCATCTTCTAATTAAAAAAATACCAAATTGACATTTCATGATCTTCAGGTGCCCATTATCCTGATCTAATTTTCGTATTTCGAGTGGGTCAATTTAAACGATTAACATTTTGGCAATTGTATTCAATAAATGACACCTTTTAAAATAAAAATTTATGTGGGCAAATGTTATACGCGAGGATTGGACGAAATTATCTAACAGACAGTGGCCTTTCACATACATTGTGACGAGGGTACTTGCTTTCTAAGTTCTTGTGCTGCCTCTCTGCCCTTGGTAGTACGTGACTTGTAAATTACAAAGTTTTGAAATTATAAAGCAAGCAAATTATGAAGTCTGTCTGAACGATTCTCATTATTACATGAGATAGCAATAAAAAAACTACTTACTGTGAGAATACGCACAGCATATCTCCCTCTGTTAAATCATATGGCAAGCCTCCTACAAAGATAAGGCATATATACTCTCCCATTAGTACTTTTTCATAATAGCAATTGGTCAATTGTAGATCAGGCAGATCCTGGTATGGCATTAAACTGCATCTGGCGGTGGTGCTTAAGCCATGGAGAGCTTGAGATTAGGGAAATGTGGAGCTACTCCTTAAAAGACTTTTTTCTGGGTCCGCCTTGACAAGGGATTCTTAATTTCTCCTTACGCTGCCAACTATGGATTAAAAGTTTCACACCAACTACGTCAGACAATGCGTGTGACATGTAGAAGTGTGGGTGACTGGCAGCCTTTACAAATCATTAGGTGCAATGAGCAATCAACTCTTAAAGGATTAAGGCTCTATCGAGTTTCATCCCATAGTCTAACACAGACGCTAGCTAAGCTGAATAGTCATAGTCATAGAAACAGAAATAGTGGTGATAGAGGTTGTGATGGGACTCTACCGGCAAACGTCTTTAACAGGTTCGGGAAAGAGTACTTCGCCACTATGTATTGGATGAACGGCTTTGACATTGAAGATGGTGCTAATTACAAAATCACTTACGAAAATCCAACTGGAAGGTAACCAGTCCCTGAGCTTCAACTGAAAACACGAGACCTGAAGATCAACATTGTGATATGGATATAGCTGCTCTGCATTTTTCTCATTTGATATTCTGTGGTACCTGTAACACCAAGAGTGCAGTTTACACGAATCTTCCATAGTAAGTGTCCATGGTTCTGATTCATATATAGCAATTGGAAGTATCAGAGCACTGTAAAGTCTTTGTTTTAGTCTGTTGGAGATGGACTTTTGGTTCCATAGTTTTCTCAGCCGACCGAAGGATGCCAAGGCCATACTGGTTCTCCTTCAAGCTTGGATAATTGCACCAGGGACTGAGCTCCACAGAAAGACAAAGTTGTCAACATGCTCAACTAGTTGGCCTTTAATCATGATGTCTTCAGTTGCTGGGGAGAGAATCTTGCATACATTGATCCTTATGCCCCAATGCTTGCATGCAGATGCTAGAATTGCTGTTGATAACTTCAACTTCTCAAAGACACAGGCAATAAGTGTCATATCACCAGGGTACCTTAGGTACCTACCTGAGATTAGCTACTTTTTAAACTTGCTTGTTCAGGTTATTGTATTCAGTTCTTCTTTGTGTATTTTCAGGTTGTTCCAGCACATTTGTCTGGAAAGTCTTCTTTTCTCACAGATCTTTTCTTTTTCAGCATCTGGTTAATCAACATGTTTTGCAATTTTTACTCTGATAAATTCCTTGGAGGTTGTGTCTACTGCTTTTTTAAATGAACTGTAAATATCTTCAATGAAGTTAGATTTTTTGTTTATCAGTCTGTTAAAGCAGTTCCCAAGTTTCATTTCAATTTTGTTCGATAGATTTGTGTCATGTGTGAGTTTGTCTACGTCAAATCTTCAGATGGAAGAGTATTTTCCCTGAATTAAGGTTTTGTGGTGATTTCAAAGTTTGCCACTACAATAAAGTGGTCAGTGTAGATATCAGCTGAGTGGCATGCTATTGTGTTCTTGACTTCAGCTTTTAGTCTGTCTTGAGTGATAACAACATCAATTTCATTGAATGTTTATCTGTCTGGAGAGTGCCAAGTAGCACTGCTCTTTGGTTTGTGTCTGTGTTTGATGAGCAGGTTGTTTATTGAACAGAATTGAAATAAGTGGTTACCTCTTTGATTAGATGTACCCAAGTCATATTTACCTACAACTTCCTGCCAGCTTGCATGTGTGTTACTACCCACTTTCGTGTTAAAATACCCTGGCATGAGAATGACACTGGCTCTTTTGTTTGTGTTATTTATTACTATTTGCAGTTGATCATAGACTCCTTTATTGGCACTGTTGTTGTATGTGATATCAGGAGCATGTACTTGTATGATTGTGACTTTGTCAGTATTGAATTTGAAAAGTGGTACTGATGACTCATTTAGGGTGTACCTCATAGAAAATTAACTGTTGAAAAAAGTAATTTTCAATTAGATTTGATTTTGCTGTCATGGAGGATAAACTAGCATAACTAGGGAACTTACAAGGACTTCTTAAGGGTGCTTTTATCAAGGTACCAGCTCTATCTAGCTGGCTGTTTGCTCGTGAATAGAGTTCATTTGCCCTTTGACAGAACTTAGTTTTTAATCCTGTGGGGTTGCTTGCTATCCTCCTCACACCCACTACTGTGGGCATGGGGGAGCCAGTTTAGTCACCAAACTACATGACTCACAACAGGTAGTACTAGGTTATATGGTAATAGTAGTAAGTGTAGTAGGCACCTGACCTGACCAAACAACGGAACCTATTTTTTGTTTCTGCTGACTAAGATTGGGGTGATTAGTGTTTCTATGTATATGAAGTTCCTACACCTACAATGGCTGGAGTGGAGATAGATAAAACACTGAAGCCTCTTACTAATAATTCTCTCTCTAAGAAAATAATAAAAAGCTCACATATACACATTGCTTTTTCATATAGACAATATTCACTGTCACAAGCTGTATTAAAGTCTTTTCTAAAAAGTTGTAAACTTCAACAAATGAAGCAAAATTCCATCCAATACTTAATGGCTTTGGAAATATGTAAATACCTTTCAAATCACTCCCTATAAAAATACTGAAAACGAGTCCATTAAATTTAAAGTCACTGCTGATCTAAATGACACCGGTCAAAAGTAAATTTTGGGTAGAACAACATGGAAAGTCAAATCGTCTACTTTAAAAACTGTACAGACTTATCCCCCTCCTCCCAGTTAAAAGAACGTTTTAAGAGTAAAAAGCATGCAAAATTGCCAAGAAGATATGAGATCCAATACAAATCAAGACTTATCCCACTATCATCTAGTGAAGTATATACACCACAAGTAATATCAGTAAATCCTTAAAGTTCATCCACATCTCCATGGTTCTTTCATGTTATGCACGAAAATTCCAGAAGAGAAAATCTGCCTTTGACATGAACATTTTTTCCCCTCCCCGTTTAACACCTTTTACTCATACATCAGGTTTGATGGTGCCAATACACATGAGACTTAGCATAGATCACTTTAAGACTGGATACCCTTCCTGTCATCACCAATGGCCCTTCTGGGAATTGAACCCTAACCCTTTAGACCATCTAGAATAATCTAAACTTTAATCCATTATTTCTATATGTCCAAAATTTGGGAGGAGTGTGATAAAATTACTTTTATTGATTGGCATTAAACTTGCTATAACAAGGTCTGATACTTACATGATTTCATGATATTAGCATTCATAAGTGGAAACTAACTTTGCAAGAAGATTCATTATAGAAATGCAGTATTTACTTTCACCTACAACCAGTATGCAACTCATTATCTATCATTAACCCACCTCAAAGCCTCGAACAATTTAGCAAACTAAATGCCATGTCATAAAAATGCAAAATGTTATAAACAAATAATAATGTCTTCATGAATCTAGCTTGTGTTTATAATTCATACAGAGGTGCATCTTATTGCAAATGGTAAACAAATTTGATAGATCTGCTGAACATCTTGTACCATTCCAAAAATGAAACATGTGAAAAAAAACTTCACTTACCAATGAATATGTATGCACTGTCTCTGTACTGGTTGTGCCAGGACAACCTTTCATCAAATATCCCCAATTTCAGCTCTTGTTCATTCAACTTCTTTATGTTACGAACATTCCTATCAAAATGATTAAGATAAACAATGAGAGAAATGGTACTGGACTGCTACAGCAAACAACTTTTGACTATCAACATCATCATTGTGCAGTTTAAAGCCTTCGTTATCCTTTTATGGAGGGGTGGGTTGATATAGGGTATGGAACCTTTCCTGTCATGCATCCTGTCCCTAGCAATATCCAAGGTTAGGCCAGTGGCATGCAGTCCTTGTGGATGATGTTATTCCATCTTGTCCCTGGTTAGTGAAAATGTACAACAGTTAGTGAAAATGAATGGTAAATATCCAAGACCATTTTAAGATGTGACAAATGTAGCACTATTGAAACAGCATTCACTTGCACAGATGTTAAAAAAAGACAGAATATCAGCCTGTTTCAAAGACGTTTCATCATATCTCATCTAGTCTATCCTCATACATACAACAAACTCTTTCTTATAGGCTCTACCATCTTCAACTTTCATACATTCAGAGATTTTATGAATCATATAACTCCCTGTTAACAAGTATATGATAGCTTTAATACATATCCAGGCCTACACAAGCCCAACTAAATGTTCAATGGAAAAGACAATGTCCTAGGTGTGACATCATGTCTGAATAGTACTGACTAGGCTATTCCAGCCTTGATGTTACTGCTATAGTAGTTAAGTCTAAATACAATATAATACTTGGTAATCCTCAAATTAAAACAAAGTAGAGTGGGAAGTCTACAGGTTTTCAGCTACAGAGTAGGGTAGGGGTATGCAACTTGCAAATGTTGTCATTAATTTGATGTTCATACAACCCAAATTTCTGAATATTACTTCTTGGAGACAACCACATTAACCTTCCTTCTTGGCAGCATGGTTACTACTTCTATGCCTCTTCCAATCAATGGCCCAACATTATTCATGCTGACCTTCATAACCCTACCAGCACCTTACACATCTGCACATACAATCCTGCCAGAGATAAAGATCAATAAGAGTGTCCTGCTGGAGAGCAGAATAGATAGTGATGTATTATTATATCCATATTGCTCTACAGAGTGGCATAAAGGCCCATGATGGACAGTTTCAACAAGCTGTGACTATCAGATACTCCATTACACGGCAAGAGTAACCTGGAAAGATAAAATTGGAAGAAAGGAAGTAAATGGAAGATGTTGAATTGTGCCTTTGGAAGTGATACTAAGGAAGAGAAGGTGCATGTGTAGAGAGAGGAGGATGAGCCCCATGGAAAAAATAATGAATCTGCACAAGGATGACAGAAGACCACTTTGCATACCAAGGAAGAGTTGAAAGAAAACAAGGAGCATGTTGGTGCCAGGGGCGAATATGCTATGGATTGAGAGATTTGAAAAGTCCATGAACAACGCAAACATAAACTGAAAGAAAATTTCTTAGAAAACATCCAGAAGGAAGAAGATAACATTTATGTGTTCTATTTGGTTCTAGTGGTCAAGGGCCAATTTAAGAGTGGCATTAACTGTCAAATCCCAAAACAGAATGCAAGGCATTAAGTAGAGAAAGTAAAATAAGAATGCAAGTAGCCTATTATGGCTGGGAGTAGGAATTGTGTAGGGAGCAGGGTAGAGAGTAGGATAGGAAGTAGAGTCTGGCTACAGAGTAGAATTAACTTGAGAGTATGGTAGAAACTAGAGCTAGGGTAGGGAGTAGGTTTAGGGTTTAGGCAGGGTTAGTGTTAATGTAGGGTTAGGATTGCAGTTAGTGATATTGAAAGTTTACATGTATTTTAGCAATCTGTACCCCCTGTCATATCTTAACAGCAAATAAAATCAGTAAGATAGAGAAAAATATTAACATCCCTCCTATAAATCCAGAATATTTATGTTCTGCATTTTACGTGGATATCAAGCAAACAACAATCTAAAATGGATACAACGGAAGTAAGAGCGTGAAACAAAGCTAGTGCTCACTCCTATTTCTTTAAACTACAGGTAATCAAAATGTCACAAAGCTCAATAGAAAGAAAGATGGATTGCATGTACTACTACTTGTCACGATTTATTTGCCTTGCTTTTACTTTATAAGCATGGGTCAACTAGGGTGCTGACTATAACGGAATTGACGACAGAAAACAATACCAGTAAACGAGCGAGATCGCGAAACGAACAGCTAATATTAAAATAGTCGTAAAACGGGCCAATATTTTGGCGGTAAAATCTTTCAAATTAAGGATGAGTTATGGAAACCATCTTGGAGACTGTAAGTTTTTACATGCCTAGGCTTTCGAGCGGTACAGACTATAGTAAAGGCCTATCCTGCGACTCAAGCAGCTTGCACTCGTGAAATTGCACTCTGCTAATTGTTAGTTGAGTTATACTGGGCGTTTAACCTAATAACGTAGGTCTGCAAAACCAACTGGTCAAAAGTGCACGTTTACCAGTTCGCATCTATTATTAGTAGTAATACCGGTACTCATACTACCAGTCACGGTACTTAGTAATAATACCAATAATAACTACTGCAGAACTAGTGCTACACTGATATTAATAATCTTTGCCTATTCCATGGGCCTGCGCACCGGGTTTTTAACTTGAACCTAATTTCTACTTACGTCAGTGGATTCATCTCAGATGCTACTCCACTTAATACGATGATTTTATCACAGTGTTGCCGAAACAAGTGTAAGGACCAATATCAGTTGTAAGCCAAATGTGTGTCACTCTTCCTCATCAAAGTTTATCAAGTAACAACAATGGTGGTGCATTTAGAAAAGATTCGGAGACTATTCAATAGCCTCTTTCTGAAAGTCAAAAGTTAACATGGCTACCGCCAAAGAAGGTAGTTGTAATTCTAGGGCCTCTTTAACCCATTTTGCTACAGTAACAGTTGGAAAACAAACGAGTAACGGAAGCACGTGCTTTGCAGTTTTATCTTCGGATGTCAACAATGAACAAAACTGTTTGTTGGGTACTGAAGCTGGACTCTACCTTGTTAATATTGCTAGGCCAGACCGGGTGGAATCTGTTACCGGTACTGTTTCACAAAATGCTGAGGTGGCCAGTGTTAGATTTTCGTCTGTGCATGAAGGACTGGTAGCAGTTGGCAGAAAAGTACACAACTTAGACCTTCGGACACCGTATAACCATATTGTCACCTTTGAAGACAATACTGATGATGTGAACGATGTAGCAATGTCGCAGGATGGTATATACGTTGGTGCTGCGGATGACAGTGGAGAGATTCAGATTTACGACATCCGAAATAGAAAACTCTATAAAACATTAAGAAAAGGCCATAAGAACATTTGCTCTCGAGTTTCTTTTATGAAAATAGACAATTACGACAGCCATGTAGTTACTGCCGGACTCGATTGCCAATTAGTATTATGGGACTATTCAAAACCGAAAGCGGTGTACTTGCACAATGTCCAGGACTCTCTGGCATCGTGTGGAGATTCGTCTGTCTACATGTTCAATCCACCAATGGTTAATGCTTTAGATTTGTTAAACCTGGATACTGTCGTCTGTGGTTTAGGTAAGGTAGTTTTATATTACAAACTTTGTTTAAACAGTTTATTTTTCAAAAGTGTTTCGTTCTTTCACTTTCTGGAATACTTCGAAACGGTACCAGGTATTTAGCTGAAATCAGTGGTTGTCATAGTGGGCGGTGCCCATCTCCCGGGAGCATCCCTAGATGGTATAAGGTAACTGAGATCCAATATGAAGATTGAGTTCTGATATGTTGTCTGGATTTCAAACGGTTGACTGTAATCTTACATCGTTAGCAGCGTTTAATATTCAGCTCAGCGGTACCAAACTGAAGTTTGACGCTTGTATGTGAATGTCTTGAGGACACTCATGAGTTGATCTCAGGAGCCAAGTGGGTGGCAGCATTTAAAGATTGGATAATAATGACATGAACTATTTTCTATGTAGGGCTGCGCTTTTTGAGCAATTGTGTTTCTGTTTATATTGGAATTGCGTAGCTTGGTCACTGTTTTTAGAGATCATTTCTTGTTAGTGGTCCGAGAATATTTGCTTTATACTTTCTTAGTAAGTAAGAAGAGGCAAATATAAAAGTAAGGATAACCATAAGTAGTCTTTGCTGGCCAAAGATTATTGCATTGGTACAAAGCACTTAGCAAGTATTAAAGACCTTTTCAAGAAGACATGAAAGTAAAGTCAATAACCTCGATGTAGTGAAAGAAAAAAGCGAGAGTAATTTAGCCATGTGATAAGGAGAGGATACGAAAGACTTGTGTATAGGTCATAGAAGTAGGAAGTTTTTAGAGAGAGATAAATTGGGAGACTTGAAAAGAGGTGGATAAATATCATCCGTGAAGACAGTACACGGGCAATCCCACTTCTGACCTTTGAGGAAAGTGCTGCCAATAGAGATAAATGTGGCAAAGATGAAGAGTTTAGATGTGTAAAAATTTGACTTTCTCCCTTGCTATTGTTGTCTTTACGGTATTAATTTTGATATCTTTTGTTTTAGGTAACGGTAGCATGGAGTTCATATTTGCAGACAGTACAAAAAAACTCAATTCATTCTGTATCTGTGAAGCACATGCGTCAACTGGAGTTACTAGCATTTGTACATTTGACATGGCTAATATATTTATATCAGGAGGAAATGACTGTGAAATTAAGATATGGGATTCAACTGAGGCTTTACAAAACAGAGATGTCATTCAGAGAGCTAAGAAGAAGAAAAAGAAGAAAACGCCCTCCAGAAGCATTTGCTTGAGTCCTCTATATTGTCAGACAAATGAAAGTAAAATAAACTGGATATCACCACTTGGGAATACTGATCACCTTTCGTTTCTAGTAGCAGACCAAACAAATATTGTAAAGTTTTATAATGTTGAGCTTTAACAGAGAATGACCCCAACAATGAAGACTAATTATTATGTTTACGGACCTGAGATTTAAGGGTTTCGAATAGTTTATGTCTGGATACCGTATGATGGATAAGCTTAAGCTGTGTGCTGTGACGCGCCAAGGGAGCGGCTAGAAGCGATTCTTTATCGAGAAACGTTGACAATCTAAACAACCCTGGCATCATGAACAATTTATAAGGGTACATTGTATTAAAACGACAAAAAGACTTTGGGCCACTTATAGGACTATAAATGCAATCTAATTAGTGGGGAAGGGTTGTTCTGTTACAGATTTTGATTTAATAGTTGCCATTCATGATTCATACGAAATCAATTAACAACAAACTTTTCCTGTTTTGAAATGGCAATAAATAGACTGAATTTGAACAATTACCGACAATACAATTGCTGAATCAGTCAATTTGAATTTTGTGTATGTACAGATACTATACCGTCCACTCCCTGAGCTGTCAATAGAGTCATCCAGAACAAACTTAAAATTAAAACGATCTAGCGCATCAGAGTGAACAGCAAGACAATTGGGATGCTTTAACAAATCTTGGGTCATGGCATCAAGCAAATAGTTTGTTGGTGGTACAAAACGTTAAAACTACATGAGATAGCGAAAACATCAAAACACAGTTTGGTATAAGTTTTATTGACTTCTTCCTATCAAGCAAATATGTATCGATGCTCCTTACAGCACTAAGTAAATAGTCGCCGGCATTATTTGAAGCTGTCATGAACATTCTACACGGTGCCAGCTTGAACCCTTTGTCTAAAAGCGTGTGTTGTCCATAGTTTAACTTTAGCAAACGACTCTGAAATTCCATTATACTTATATTGACATGGTATGACATCTTCTCACTGAGCTGCCAATAAAATCATCCAGAATAAACTTAAAATTAAAATGTTTCAGCACATAATGAACAACAAGACACATGTGATGCTTTAGCAGGTCTTGGGCATAGTATCAAGCAAATATATATTGATGCATGTTATAGCACCAAGTGAATAGTCACTGGCATTATTTAAAGCTGCATGAACATTCAATGCTGTGTCAGCTTGAACCCTTTGTCTAAAAACGTGTGTTGTCCGTAGATTAACTTTAGCAAACGATTCTGAAATTCCATTATACTTATATTGACATGGCATAAGACCATTTCAAGCTCTTTAATTAGAATTCAAGATTTATGTGTTTAGTACTCAGGGAGGTCATCTCGCTCTTCAGTTAAGGATACGATTGTCGCTAACGAAAAAGAACTGGGTACGATAAAACATACAACATCTTTATGATGCTGAGATACAGCTCCATCATGA
This sequence comes from Carybdea cf. marsupialis auct. non (Linnaeus, 1758), assembly GCA_010016065.2. Taxonomy (NCBI): domain Eukaryota; kingdom Metazoa; phylum Cnidaria; class Cubozoa; order Carybdeida; family Carybdeidae; genus Carybdea; species Carybdea cf. marsupialis auct. non (Linnaeus, 1758). The sequence goes on from JAAAKL020013439.1 coordinate 11,107, forward strand.
GACCTACATTGCGATTCTATGCGGCAAAGTAATCAAGGCCCTGAGTCATCAAGCACTACGTAAATTGCTCCCTCCTTTATCTCCCCAAAGAGGTACGAGTACCATTTTAAGTGCACGAAGCACTCATTGTCAGATCAACTGGTCCGCTATGCATTGGAAGCGCAGACGTTAGTACCAGAGTTGTCAAAGTGGTCATTTCAAGCTCTTTAATGGTGTGACCCAAACCAAAATTTAAGTATTGTTTCCTTTCGTAGTACACATCACAGAATAGTAACGAGGTAGAAGAATATTTCTTAAGGGAATGCTTCAAAGTCCAGCAAGTCATTCGATTCACAAAAAGCCTCATTGTGATCATGCATCAACCGATTTTCCGTAGCAAAGCGAGACTATAACCTTAACCTGGAATTGTAGTTTACCTTTGAAAAGCAGGGGTCCTAATTCGACGGAGATATCTTAATGACATTAACTCAATTGAATGAGTCACACTTTGTTACTTTTGATAGTAGTTGACTTTATGAACTAGTCGATCAGTACGGCCGTGTATTGGCAGCTTTAAAGAAATAAACTCAGGGACTGCAAAATACAAACTATACTGCCTTCCACTATTTGAGAAGAAACTATCCTATCCAGGAGGTAGCATGGACTAATTATGTTCCTTTAGGGCGAGAGAGTTTTGGCAAAACCCTTGATGTACAGAGCATCGAACATAAAATTTATTTTTCAAATTCTTTCACATTAAGGACGTATTCACAGGTCTGGTGGCTACTTTTTTCATGATTGGATTAGGTGTCTTGTCTCGCATCCTGGGGAAAATGCCATGTCTTCGAAAGTGGACTGACGGTGTAAAAAGGAGGCTCCTACCTCAATACTTCCAGTACCCAAGAACAAACATAGTTTTCTTATCATTAGCTCACCAGGGCTATTTTTAGAAACGTTCTCATTGACTCGAATCTTACTTTTACTTTGTTAGTTCATAAGTATCTTGAAGAATTTCTTCGGCAAAGGAAGATTTTTACAATGCCATTATCAGCTAGGTTCAAGAGTGGCAGTAAGGATGAATCAACTTCATTTCAATGTTTCTTGCTTGGTAAGCGTCGCAATTTGTATTGACGTTCAACATGGTTATGCATCCGTCACGGATTATTATTTTCCATCTGACATAAAATAGTATATAATATTCGATTTATTATTCGATATCATATCTTGTATTCAAAATGTTGACAGTGATGGGTACTAAAATGCTCCCCCCCCCCCCCCCCCCCCCCCCCCCCCTCTCCTCTTTTATTTTTTTTAGAAGGGGATTAATGGATAAACACAAAAAAGAATCTGAGGAAGTGAGAAATTTCTGTCTTCTTTTTTTTGT
>JAAAKL020013440.1:0-12469 GCA_010016065.2 Carybdea cf. marsupialis auct. non (Linnaeus, 1758)
CTCGATGCTGTGTGAGAGGTCTCCATAGACTCGATGCTGTGTGAGAGGTCTCCATAGACTAGATACTATGTGAGAGGTCTCCGTAGACTCGATACTGTGTGAGAGGTCTCCATAGACTAGATACTATGTGAGAGGTCTCCATAGACTAGATATTGTGTGAGAGGTCTCCATAGACTAGATACTATGTGAGAGGTCTTCATAGGCTAGATACTTTGTGAGAGGTCTCCATAGACTCGATGCTGTGTGAGAGGTCTCCATAGACCAGATACTATGTGAGAGGTCTCCGTAGACTCGATACTGTGTGAGAGGTCTTCAATAGACTAGATACTATGTGAGAGGTCTCCGTAGACTCGATACTGTGTGAGAGGTCTCCATAGACTAGATATTGTGTGAGAGGTCTCCATAAACTAGATACTGTTTAAGAGGTCTCCATAGACTAGATTAATTAGGGTGATTTTCCTTTCTATCTAGTTTGTGTCTTACGCAGTGGCCTTCCAGATTCATTTCACACCAGTGGATACTCGGGTTTGGCATCCAATTTAGCCATTCGCACCAATTCTATGCACTAAATATCCCCAGAATAATGCCCTGATGGTATGAAGACGATGAAATACATGGCTAAATCTGCCTGGACTATAGTAAAGAATTATAGATGATATAATTTGATGCCTACGGCTTTTTTGTATTTTATTTACCATAAATCATTATACGACTACTATATGCCTACATTTATTTATTTGATCTCTTTGTTAATTTCTAGATTCAAGACCATCAAATCTGTGTTTGTGTTAGAAAAAGGCCTATCAATAAAAAAGGTATGGTAGTTGTAAGACTTTGCAATTGTTTTGATTGGAAGGTTGGGAAGAGGAGAATCAGTACATAAATCAAGACGTTAGCAGACACGTCAAGTTTTCACTCGTCAGACTCATAGGTGTGACTATCAACATGTAAATAGTAAGTGTATTTGTATAGTGGAGTATTCGATTGGTCGAAGTGTCTTATGGGATTCGTTTAATTTTAAAGTTCTGTAGCATGAAAGGCAAGTCGTTGAGCTGGCGATATCGCCATACTCAAGCAAGGCCAGGGTTCTCAACCTGTATCTATTTCCAGACCAACCCCATCCCACACTCATATCTTTACTACTTTACCCACCAATCGAAATGCTATGGAGAATACTCATAATTTAGAAGGACGTAAAGTCATTATTCATTGGTAAGGACTTTTGAAACTTTCAACGTAAGATACTGCCAACTATTGTATGGCCAGTGAACACGCTTTGATGAAAGACCTGATGAGTGATGTTTCACGCTGTACAAGTGTGGGTGAGCTTTGGACTGCGTGGATAGTGATGCTTATTGATGGAGGGTTGTTAGCAAATCTGTCTTACTTGCTATCTGGCTATTCGTCAAGCTATCTTTCTGGTGGAAGGCTGAGATTTGGACGATGGAGGGTTATTAGAAATTCTGGCTATCTGGCTATTCGTCTGGTTATCTTTCTAGTGGAGGGCTGAGATTTGGACGGTGGAGGGTTATTAGAAATTCTGACTATCTGTCTTACTTGCTATCTGGCTGTTTGTCTGGCTATCTGGCTGTCTTTCTGGTGGATAGTTGGCTATCTGTCTGTCTTTCTGGTGGAGGGCTGGCTATCTGGCTGTTTTTCTGGTGGAGGGCTGGCTATCTGGCTGTCTTTCTGGTGGAGGGCTGAGCTTTGGACTCCGTGGATGACGATGATTATCGGTAGAGGGTTATTAGCAATTCTGGCTCACTGTCTTACTTGTAATGTGCCTCTGCATGGTTCGTGTCGCACGTGCTTATTCTATGGGTAGCAAAACAAGCCCGCTGTGTATTTTTTTAATGGCGCGTATAGTAGCTGGATCTTGTTACACTAAGTTGCTTATAGTCTTGAGCTTTTAAATTCGTTTTAGAAAGAGCAAGAAAAGAGATCGATATTACAACTTGCCCGGACAAAGATCATTTAGTGGTAGGTTGATTTTGACATGTGGTGGCCAACTTCCGTGGCCGATAGCTTTGTACAAATATGCGGCTATTACAATGACCTATATTGTCGTTGTATGTAACGAGGGTTTTGGGAGATTGACGCAGGGATTGTTATTGTTTTCAATCTGTTTCAGGCCCTCCCCTGTGAGACGAGGAGGAGGGTGTTGCTGTATGAGGGAGGGCAAGATCGAATTAGTCAAAATTTATGATTATTGGGCTGGTCAATGTATTGAGAGTAACATAATTGTGGTATCAGTCAAGAGGCCTATTTACTCTCCTAGTATCCCAGAACTAATAAAAACTGAGTCAATCATACCCCCTTTTTTAGTTCGTAAATGCCTTCCGTAGTTTACCGTTTCTGGACTTCAAATTGAAATTAAATGATATTTATATATATATATATATCGTATTATATCATATATATACAATTTAAATTGAATGATGCGTAATGTCATGGTTCAATGATGAATCAAAACGGGCCTGTTCGGAGTTTTATTTCGCGTGTAAGGACTGAAAGTGACACATTGGCAGCCCAAGAATTGGAGCTACTTTGAACGTCTTTAATGGAAGGCTTAATGAAAGAAGCCGTAAACGTTCTTTTGGCACGTTATTGTAACAAGAAAAAATAACCTTGCAATTTGAATTGCCACGAAGTTGTCACTGACGCAAAAGACCTCTATATACAATTGAAATGCTATCATTGTAAAGCATGAGTAGACTCTTTACTGGTGTGATTTATGCCGAGAAACGTTTTTCAGTAGATTGTGGTCTTTTTGGAAGTTTTCGAATGTGAACCATGATGGTGAGGTGTACATTCTAAAGAGAACGCAAAACGCACACAGAGTGTCCACACAATCAATTATAGTGTCTAATGATTATGATGATGACCATTTCATGATTTCTTGCTGACGGAAAATTTTACTTCCTAACTTGTGACAGATCAATTGAATGAAACAATTTATTGTATCAACTTTCTGATAATGTACCAGGGTGGAGCAAGGCTACTTTTGCCTCTTGAATTACATGACACAGAACTTGCCCCAATTCTTAGGTAGACTCGATTTATAGGTCTTTTCGTCCAGATCGAGGTTTGTTTTGGCTACGGGTATCGAGTGACCAGATCGTACCTTATTAAAGTAGAAGTAGCCCGTTGGTTTACTTGATATTTTTGTGTGTATGAAGTTTGAAAATACTTTTGGTCATGCCAACGGCGCGCACAAATATCTCAAGGTATCTATAAGTACATTTGTCATAAACTCGAAACGCATACATATGAAAAACGTATCGCTTATGAGGCGAAGTTGGGTCGTATACCACCAGAATGCAACCTGCATTTTGAATCGTGAGCATTGCACATCTCGCAAACTTTTCATGTTCAGATGGCATTCAGGTTGCGCTGATAATGGACAACTATCGCTTAAATAACAAATAGAAATCGTTTACAAATATTGCAAATTGCAAAGAGATAAAAAATACCAAATGCGTACCGCACGTGTACAATTTATATACGGTATGAAAGTCTAGTTCACATCACAGGAAGTTTAACGTTGTCTCTTTACATCAAGTATTCATCTGCCGTTATTATAGTCTTAAACACAACATTCCCGTCTCCTTCACAGGTTCACGAGTGCAAGTTGAAAGTGGATTTAACAAAATACCTTGACAACCATAAATTTAGGTTTGTAATGTTTCTTTTGGTTATTACGGTTAAAGATGATGTTTTTGTGACCACAACATGTGTTTGCTAATTTTCAAACCAGGCCTTACAGCTGATTTATAGCCAATAGCCGCATGATCTATGGTCACCGAAACTGATAGTTACGGACAGGGAAACCGTCGTGTCTGTTTATATCTATTTTTCGCCCTGCTCAAGGCCGAAGTCACTACTAGGAACGGGGTTACTTTTCCCCTTCGGATGACAATCTATTTATGCTTGCAGCCCCCTCTCTGTCCTATCTCTCGAAACGTAGTTTCCCACTTCACGAGAGGAGATGACAGAGCACAGTAGCTCCGGGATCATCGCAAGCAAACTCAGGGTGGGTTCGAACTCACGACCCTCGGATTGTGAGTCTGACACTTTACCACTATGCTACTACTCTGTGAATATATACTATATGCGCTTTAGCAGTTGCACTAAGTAGCTTGGGCGACTCACTATGCAGTAGTTTACAGTGTCGACAAGAACGTCTATGAGCAAAGTTGGTTTTCTTTAGCGCCGCCGACGTGCAACAAGCTATCGGTAATCGCATCAAAATATCAAGATGTGACCGTTTAGAATTCATAATGATGTGTAGGGGCCTCTGAAAGCCGTTCATCGCCGAGCCAGAGCTCGCTCTTTCAACACGAGGGGGGGGACGATTACTTGAATTTAGATCAGAGCTATGTGACAGCTTGCAGATGCAGTTGTTCTTTCACATGTGAGAAATTGGATGCGAGCAAAACAGGTATTTGAGAACATTTCTGAAACAGAAAAAACGCAAAATTTTAGAAACACTTCCAGGGTGGCCACCCGTCCTTGCATTCCTTGAAAACTCCTGGAATTTTGTTGGTATCAAAAAGGTTTCTTGAATTCACTATTTTTCTTTGAATTTCTTAAATTTTCCTTGAATTTTGTTGCCATTTGATGCCAGTCTGACTAGTTTGATTTGTGAACACAAAATATGCTTTTTCATTTCTGATGTGATATACATGAAGCTTCTATTTTGTTGTAAAGATGAAAGAAATAGACTTACTTTAAAAGCTGGCATGTCAAAAGTGACCTACATTTCGTCAGCTTTCTTCAGAAAGGGCTTAACTCTTTATAACATGAACTATATGGTTGAAAATATTGTAGATTTTAGTTGTCAAATTAACTTGCAAATTGGGCATTGTGGAGGTCTCAGAGGCAAGGAGCGCAAAATATCCTAGGGCTTTGCACCAGACCCCACCTAAGCCCTCAGAACACGCCCTGGACCCCATTTCCAATGCACGCTCGCTCCTTTTCGTGCCCTTGAAGTTTAAAGAAAATCCTTGAATTTTTTTTTGAGAAAATCAGTGGCCACCCTGTCAGAAAAAGAGAAAACACCTTATGATTTTGCTTTGGTTACAGATTAGCTATCGTGGTTCATTCGTACCTTAAAATGCGTTGAGTTTAGTGCTTGGGACACTTTGGTGCTTCCTATTGTTCTATTGTGGTATCAAAAAGGCTTGCTTGTTCGTGATAATAAATCAAAATAAACCCCAACTGATAGTCGATATGAAGTACGAAATAAATCATGAAACGATAAGATATGCGAAATTGAACCGATAGCCTTTAATATATTGCGCTAGTAGAGTTGCAAACCATTTTTCGGATTTCGAAGTATGGAGGCTGCAATTCCGATTGATATTAGTGACCAAGGTTCCAAATATCTTTGGTTTGTTTTATTGAATACCACTCGAATGGAACAACACTAGCAGCTAACAGCCTCTGTTGTGCTATTTTTTGTCTGGGAATTTCTTACTGTGGAAAACACCCGGATGCTGTCTAAGAAAACATTGTACTCTGCTACAGAGTGTGAGAGATTCGAGTGATAGAGAATGCCATTTACTGAGAAACGGTATATTTATGAAGAGTGGGCAGGTCCATTTCTCAATGTCTTGATCCGTTCCCAACAAAGTAATATCAAGCACATATTTCAATGCTAGGTTCGTATTAGGAGTTTTACGGTACAGCATGGACTTTGGCCCGCAAGATTCTGCATGGTAAGCCAGCCCTCGATTAACTTAAAAGATAGCCCATCTCCCGAAAATAATAAGCAGAACCCATGCGCATGTCGCAAGAAGGAAATTGCATGCAACTGCTTTGGAGGGAGACGCAGGTGGCTAAATGGTTAGAGCATCTGACTCGCAATTATAGCTTAAGCGTTAATTATAGCGTTTGAATATATGCTAGTGAAATAGAAAAGTATGTCACCAACTAGATTCGAACCCGTGATCAACGCATTCGTGGCGTGCACTCTACCACCTTGCAACTTTCCATGGGCTGTGGGCAGCATGACGGGCCAGATGGATGTGGGCAGCATGGCCACGCCGTGAGTGCTCGGTCACGGGTTCGAATTCCGTTAATGACATACATTTCTATTTCGCTAGTATCTGTTCAAAGTTATCAATTCAAATCCTATATTCCCAAAACATTTAAATTTATGAGATTCGGAGGGTCACGTCCACAGTTCAGCTGTAACGTCCTTAAGCAAGATATGTAAGCTGTTGTGCTTCACTGTATCAAGGGGTGAAAAACATGACGTATAATGACGTATAATAGTAGTATAATAATAGTAAAAACACGTGTGCTACTTGTGTGACTGCGTTATGTCTATAATCAGTAGGGAATGGATCGGAAATGATTATGAACTCTAGGCCTTTGGTACGTGGAATGTCGGTTGCAAAGCACATTAGAATATGCTTAGCTTAGAAAGGGCATCATATAAATAGAGTCGCCTTTTACTTTCCTTTTTAGATATGGGGTTAGGAGTGTAATGAGGGACTAGAATGGTCTTAGAATGGTCTTGTTGATAGTTTATACCCTCCTAGATTGTCCAAGCTTGAATTTCTTCCTTGTGCTAGCATTCCAAATTAAATTCAGCTTTTGATTGCAAGCAGCCCCTGTCCAGTTGGTACAGTCCCTCTTGGGGCATAAGCCGTCAAATGAGGAAAACCAAAGGCTAGGTTTGTAAGATTTTCTCATTATTGTTGAGTGGTGAATTTCTAGTAGTTAGCAAGAAAAAGCAAATATACTGGACGCTTTTTCTGTTGTTTTTCCCCGAAACTTTTTTCGCGTTCTATCGTCAGGTGTCATCAGATTGTTCACGCTCGTCACAGGTGAATATATGTCCTTTACTCTCTTTTTCTAGATTTGATTATTCTTTTAACGAAGATGCAAACAATGAACTAGTTTACAGATACACGGCCAAGCCACTTGTTGAATCGATTTTTAACCAAGGAATGGCTACTTGTTTTGCGTACGGACAAACTGGAAGTGGAAAAACCCATGTAAGCATACTGTTTTTTCCCCCGGTTGTTAGTGCCTTTTGACATTGTCAGGTTTAGTCCAAAGACGAAATTTCACGTCGTTGTAACTAACATCGTCAGGGACAATAGAACTGTTATCAGGGCGCCTCTGTACGATCACCACTGTCAAAAGTTTCTACTTTCAGTCATCGTTGTCGTTGTCATCATCATCATCATCATCATCATCATCATCATCATCATCATCACCATCGTCATCATCATCGTCATCATCATTATGATCATCATCATTATATTGTTATCATCGTCGCCATCAACGACAAGGGCAATGATATCCGCGTTACAGCAGCTTTTGCATACGCATTATTGTCACAACTATTAAATTGATAGTTATCAAAAATCGTCACCATTATTTTTATTGTCATCTTAGTCATTACCTTGCTGGTAAGAATTGCCATTATCAATAAAGAAAAAATAGCAATTATCATTATCACTCGAACAGTTCTGTTTTGACATCATCGTATTTGCTATTTTGGATTATTTCTCGTACGGAACCACTACCCTATGGAGAACCACATCTTAAGTGCCCCCATCCGCGTAACTCCTTAGAAAGTTTGAGCCGAAAACGTCTTCCCAGCAACTACATCAAAGCTAAAGTAAAACACCTTTGGTCTGTTGATTGCCATGGTCTCGATGACCGACTCGCTCGAACACACGAAATGAAACTACAACTACAAGTCTCGAACATGAAGAAGACTCATGTAAACAAGAATTTCACCTCACCTTAAAACTTAAAATGTCTATGAACACTCCAAGCAGAACTTGAACTCTCCCTCTAATTACATGGATCAGCAGATTTATGTGGTACTGAACAGTTCTTTTAGTAATGCTATCATGCAGCATGTGACCTACCACGCAATAATGTTCCGCATGCTGGCGCGGTGTCGAAACTGTCCCGAATGCTGACGTGATGCTATTGTCGGAAAATATAATAGTCTTGTTTCATGTCTTGTGCATGTTTCTCAAAGTATTTGGCTCAAATTCTACTGTTTACTAGCAGTTTCATCTTGGCCCTTCACGTAACACTCTTGAGACCGGATGTGACGAGATTGTTCCAAAGTGAGGTTAGCGTAGTTGCAGGCATATTCGATCTTGAACGTTAATGGTTGGTCCTATTCTACTCGGGCATGTTATCTTATCATTCTACTCGCATGGAGGGGCTTCCCATTACTTCACATTCTTCACAACATTACGCCCCCAGATACTGGATTGCGGCATACTTTAAAAACCATTACTAAGTACTAAAACCGCTAGTTCGTGTTCAGTTACTAATGTTTCCTAAGTGGGTCGGCTTTTTGTAGTTGGGTATTTATCAATTTTCTGGAATTAGAATGTTGGAGTGATATCGTTGATATAAGCAAAGTAATGGCAGTGTTATTTTGTACTGTGCATAATAAATTATCTTCCGTTCGAATCTTATAATAATCCGTTCAAGGTTGCGTCTTAGGGTGTCTTTCCACCACACTCCTATTTTGCATCATCGCAAAATAGGGTTAACGATTTAGGAAAGAGCAATGTATAAAGCCACGAAGACCGCGTTTATTACAAAATTTGAATCCTTGTTCCTTTTTTCTACGGCAATCAAAAAATTCGATATGATTTTGCATTCGGAATTTCCGTCAAGAGTTGGAGGAAGCTGGAACTGGTGGTAAAGAAGAGTTTCCCACCTTGACGTTTTTGCAAATTATGATCTACCCTATTCAGTAGCCATAGTCAGCAACTAGAAACGCATGTGAAACCTGTATTAGTTGGAGCAAATATCAAAGTTCGTAGCCTTTTCTACTTGGTATGACAACTGACAGCTGGACGGCTTGTAAATTCACATGTTTATCATATGTTTCTCAAGACGATTTTTGGTATTTTTTGTAAAGTTTGTCGCATTAGGATTCAATGATTCAAGTATATGTCTGTCATAATTTCCCGTTCGTGGTCGTGTATGTCTAAAAGAGTCGACCTACTCACATGGGGTCAGCACTGTGGGCATTTCCGATCGTAAGATAATCGTAATCGTAAGATAATCGTAAGATAACGACTGATTATGAACCCTGTATCTTCGAGTAGGATGTATTTAATTGTAAAATGAAACAACTGAATTGTTAAGAACTCCGTCGTCACTACAGTGCAAGTACTTATAGTATATTTTCTTGATTTATTTATTTATTTGTTTATCATTTGGTTCTCTTTCTTTCCGTCGATGTAGACAATGGGTGGTGATTTCATTGGCAAAAACCAGGATTGTACAAAAGGAATCTATGCCCTGGCGGGTAAGTTAAATCCCAGAAACAAATAGTTACATACCATTTCTGATTTGCACGATTAAGCGGTCGTTCTCACATTTAGTGTTTTAATTCAGGGAGGGGAAAGGAGGGAAAGGTAGTTGGTACAATACGTTCTTTGAGAACACTTTCAATACCGTAATTCAGTGTTGCCAAACTGGACCGTTTCGTAATAATAGCGGCCATCAAAATCATTATGTGCGACCATTGATGCAAAATCTGCGGGACGAAACAGGAACTTTCGATCTTGAATTTGACTCTAAAAGTGCAGAGTTTGGGGACGTGACGAATTATCTGGCAACCATTTTTAATTGACTCCTTGAGCACTGTGTTTTGCATGCTCATCAGTTATGATGCTGTACTCCGTAAAATATGTAAGGAGCTATGAAAAACATCACCCGAGCCATCGACCAGACATCACCCGCTGTTTTCCGCTGCTGTCAAGTCATGCAGTCTATCAGGATTGTTAATGTGGACTTTTTTAGGGGATGACCATGTTTTCGTTACCATGTTTCTTCTAAAATGTGCGATCTTTAGGCCCAGTTTCCGAAGCAAAGCCTCTTTCTTCGTACGGAAATTTAGTATTTGGAGACATCATTTGCTTATTTCACTCATTAGTTTATGATATTGCATATGAAGTGCCGCAGAAAGATATTTGTTCGTTTTTTGCAATATCAAATGACTAAGTATTAAGTAGTTATTAATTTTGAAAAGATTGTAGGAAGAGAAACTTCGAAGCGGTGACCAGTGCATTCCCAGTGTGTGCTAGCACATTCTGTTGCCGCCAAATTAGCTCAGAGTCGTCCGGCGATGGACGTCGTTTGCCAACTCAAGATGTAGTACCGTTGCTAGTCCCTTGTCTACTATGATGTTGATCTACTGTCAATCAAAATCTACATTCAATTTTTATTATAAGAATGTGTTTATTCCTGACAGTGTATCTATTCGGGCTCTACTTGAGTTTGGGGATGCAGTAAGAGTTGGGGTGTGGTTAGTCCTTTTGTAAACCCCTCCATATATTGTTGCCATTGTTTGGAGTTTAGAGGATGTTACATACATAGAACGAAGAAGAGGGGCTTACTCAATAATGAGATACGGCATTTCCCATTTCCCTTCTTCCAGTGAAATGATGTCATGTGAGTATTTGTCGTTTATTGATAGTTAAATCAGTTTTTCTTTATTTGCTAGCACATGACGTATTTAAATTGCTCAAGAGTCCAAAGTACAAGTCAAAGGAATTGATCGTTTCATCAAGTTTCTTCGAAATATACGGTGGAAAGGTAAAAACTTTGCACTTGTTGATGCTTCAGCTGGTATATTTTTCGGCTTGTTTAAAAATTTACGTAGTTTTGGTAAGCAATAAAAATTTGTGGTTAGGCTGTCGCACACTATGATGTACTCGCTTACACGTCGGCACATGCCATCCATAGTTAATTTTTATCCGCTCTGTAACTATAAATATTTTTATTGTACTGTGGTTTGTTGCTGATGTAGATCAACGGACGAGAATCTGCCAGGAGCTTTTTGATTTAAGTAAATTGTCTGCTAAATTGCCTCTTCAACATTTACGTGTTCTTTATAAGGCTGTAGTTATGGAAGTTTCTTTTTCACGTATTAACTGTTTTGTTTTTCTATAGTATTCTTGTTTACCATGCTTGGATAGAGCGATAAAACTTTCTCCGGAGCGGCTAATGGATTGGGGAAGATACTATCTATGTTTTTGTATTATGTGAAACTGTCGTTTTACTTACTGTGTGCCTGTCTTGTCGATAGGTATTCGACCTGCTCAGTAAAAGGAAAAAACTTCGCGTGCTAGAGGACGGCCAAGGACAGGTCCAGGTAAGGAATTTACTTGATTGTTCTTGAAATAGTTCACACTGTAGAAGCCTGTTCCGTAACGCAAAACGCTGGTTTTCAGGAGGCTTCTCTAAGTTTTGCGAAGACGAATTCTTCCGGTAAAAAAATTGCCGTCGGTTCATAGTAGGCGCCAGATGTTATGAATTGGTGTCAATTTTGTAAAGTGCTGGATGATTACTTCAAGCGATGAAGGCGTAACATAAAACATTTCTGGCGCATATATGAAATAGTCTCCATGAAGCACAGGCCTTTATTTTCAAATTTACGGCGCCTTCTTGATATTATCTATGTATTTATGCACAAATATGTCTTAAATATGATGTTCACTCTCCGTATTTGCCAGGTGGTCAACTTACAAGAGACGATAGTCAATTCTGTGGAAGAAGTTTTAAGGCTAATTGAGAGAGGAATGAAAGAAAGGTAATACTTAGAATCTGTTAATTACTTCCTTTTAGTTTTCTTCATAACAGTCAAGACTGTGCATAAATTATGCCATTCTAGCATTGTCAGTGTGGGAACTCCTGAGTTTTTTTGAAGCTACACCAGAAATTCTGCACTAAAAATTCTAATTTTTAATTACACATTTTCTATGTTGCCTTAAGGAAACACCCGAGAAAATGCATAGTTCTATTATAGTGGTAGGGGACGTAAAGAATGGTACTCAGTTACGGTAATATCGTTGATTAGTATGCCTTATTCCCTTAAAATATTTATGCATTTTCATCGACGACGATAATGCCTTGTAAAACATAGAGAATAATGACTGGATATAGGGTTTTAGACACTGATCTCTAGAAAGCACTTAATCGAGCATCTTCCGTCTCAAAGCAAGGTCAGTTTTTGAGCGCCATTTTATTCCCCATCAAACAAGCTTCTGAACAATGTTACCTAACATTGCGGACCTTCCCGCGCTATCTTAACTTTTGTGGCCTAGTATTCGTAACCACGCCTTTTCTTTGTTGGAAAGAATAGGAAGCTCCATTCAGTCTTTTTAGAAATCGGTGGTTTTAGCTTGTTCTACTTTGAAGCGAGCTTACAAATAGAGAAAGATTCTTAAGATATGTTGTAACTGTAAAGTTGTATGTCTACCTAGCTCTATTATCCTGTCTTTCTATCGCCCAGTTGAGAGCGTAGTTAACATTAAGGAATGTGCATATGCGGGCTGTGCTCCCAAATTTTGTTACTGTGACACTGTATTCACGTACAGGGAGGAACCTTATTGCCACCATACGTAGCTAACCTTATTGCCACCATAAGTAGCTAACCTTATTGCCACCATAAGTAGCTAACCTT
>JAAAKL020013442.1:0-12468 GCA_010016065.2 Carybdea cf. marsupialis auct. non (Linnaeus, 1758)
TCACAGATTCTCAAGACTTTTAAAACTTTGATAGAAAAAGTATAATTAGATGTCCGATTTTTTAGCATAGATAAACTCCATTATTCTCAGGCTTTAATCTGATATAAAGTTCATTGGTAAGTATTTGCATTTATACTTTTGAAAATCCATAAAAACAAGATTCATTCAGGAAAGGTTTATATATTCAAAAGAATACGAGAACAAGAACAGACCAAGAAACGGTTGTAAATAACAAAGCTCCCCCGCTCCTCTGCGAGGTGAGAACACCAGTAGCGTATTCTTTTGAAGAACTGAAACTTAATGAGCTCATTACATCATCACAAATTTGTAGAAAATTGACGCGAATAACACATTACCTTTCTTTAATAGCATATTCTCACCTTCGACAGGCTACTCACCTCATGATTGCTTCGTAAGTTGGTAATTCTCTCTTTCTTCCTTGAAGTTGTTGCTGATCTTGCTCACTGCTACTGTATCTATGAAGATGACCTTCCACCTTCTCATCAGCGTACACCCACCACAATATCTCAATTCTTCTATAGTTTGCAGCTTTCACAGAATGGTCATCTGGCATCTACCCCGTTGCTATATTAAGCTAGACACAACGAGGAATTTTTTGAAGGGAAAATTTTTTCAGTTTGTGCTATAAGAATCAACTTGTAAAATTCTAACGAGGAAATTGCTTTTCTTTTCTTATGGTTGTATGTCAGGTTTTTATTTCTTATTGTCATATAAATTTGCCCGATATATTTTAAGCTCAAATTTTCGTCGATTCCATTGAGTTTGTTGCTGTCATTGTCGCATCTTCGATTAAACAAATAGGTAGCTTTGTTCTGGTTCTATTGAGTCACCGTGTTGCCATCTTCGTCCTTTTCTTCACTGGATTTTTATCAACCATTACGGCTGAACCCATGGATACTGGCTTTCAAGGGCAAAAGACTAAGATAGTCAAATCACTGTGGAAGGAAGTTCAGTAACTGATGAAGGGTAAAATCATAGAACGGCGAGAGTGATCAAACTAACTAGGTGTGGAAAGCTCCAGAGAGGTTTTTCTCAGCAGCTAATCCCTCAACTAAACGGTGAGATTTCTGATAGACGGTATGAAGTCTAAATGATATTTTAAAAATGATATTTTGTAGTCGGCTGCTATTAAGATGTATGACAGGGTCTTCTCATTCAGGTCATCCACATTCTATATCCTACTGCATGAATAGGCACCAAATTCTGTGCCGCGCTCGCGAAAAGGAAATGTGAATGAAGCACATGTTGGCACTAATCATGATTGTCACAACAAGACAATCGAATTGTCTGTACAAACAACTTAATCGTTGCAACCCAACAATTGTCTTCATGTCATCTGGTCACTGAAATTATCGCCCTCTGCCAATTGAATTATCGTTATCTACGTTCCATAGAGCAAACGTACCTCCCGTTACACACTATGTATTACGTGTCACACACTGTAAGTCATCATATGCGACACGTGAAGCACTTTCACGTATCATGTGTCACATTCACTTTGACGTATCATGTGTTACATGTATCACACAGTAAGGTATTATGTGTTATCCGTGTCACACTGTCACTTATCATATGTTACATGTCACACACTGGCAGGCATCGTTAATGATCTTTCTCTGATTGTCAGGTATCATGTGTTACATTGCGCGCATGGTCAGGTATTATGTACTACCTGGCTCACACTGCATACGTTTATAACTTCATAGTATAATTTCTAGAAGCAACATATTGAATCACGTATTGTGCAATATGACCTGACCGGTACAGAAACCACCAAAAATGTTCGTTGGCTGCTTACCACTTCGTATTATTGAGCGCCCGCCTCAAATGAGATAGTTATGCACTTAGTAGAGTGAGCGTAATACACTAAGAATGTATGTTAGGGAGTACATGATGTTATATCACCAAACATTATGTTATGTAACGATGATGTAATGATGATGTAATAAAACACACCAACACGTGATTTGCAGATACTAATGCCTATGCATATGTACGTATGAGCATAGCTATGTTTATGTAGTGCGACCTGTATTTTTGTTTACACTAAGTGACATTTTATGTTAGTCTCGATGCAGAATTTAGGATAATTCATTTCTCTCTTCCTTCCCTTTTCTTTGACAGCTTTTTTCATACAGTTCACCAAGAGTACAGAGACAAGGATGATGGCCTCAACTATTTGACTGCTGGAGGTAAACATATTTTTATGGTTGTTAATAATGAACTTAAAGTAGCTGTGTAGAAAATGTGGTAGGTCCTTGATTATAATACCATATATTCAGCTTAATCTGTCTGTTGAATTATTGAGCTTTTGATATGTTTATTGTATTACGTAGATAATCTATGAGAACTGATTCCGTAGTTTTGGTCAAACTTTCATACGGAACAGCTGAAGGTTCGGTAAGCTGCGGCAAGATTAGTTCTGATTTGTGGTACATCAACTTCATAGCACTAAAAGCCTTGTAAGATTGCCAAGGTTTCCCTCCATTTTTCACTTTTCCTGTTTGCACCAGCATTTAGCTTCTCTGCGTGTCGGTAAGGGACGGGCATTCTGACATTGGGGAAGGGTTGTAACATTTCAGTTGGCAAAAATTGTTCCGCGAAGACGAGAGGGAGCTGGATCTGTCAGAGTACTCCCCCTTGCATATATGTTTTGGGTGGTGAAAGTGTACTGCTAGTAAAATTTACATACATAAATCCAGAGAATTTTGTGATTTGGTGGTAATCATTAAGATGAAAGACCGCCTTTCCGCGTAGACGGGCTGAGTGCTGTAGGTTTGATCATTGGTTATAGTTTGCATCTCTATCACATCTACCTACGAGATTGATTGTCAAAGTTCGAAAACTTCGAACACCCGTACTGCGCTGAAATGTCTTGTTCGTTTACAGTAAGCGCATTCCACAAATATTCTAACCAAGTGTAGTGTTAAATGCATCGCCAGGCTGGTTATCAAGTCTTCCCTTTACAGACAAATAGGCTATCGTACAGGCTGCCAAGGGAACCTGAGAGCGCGTTGTAGTTAGTAACGGAAAGGAAAAGTTTGTTTATGGTAAAAGCTTTTAAGTACATAAATGGTTTCGGTATTTCGAGCTGTCCTAGTCGAAAGAAGTCATCATAAACATTTCCATCAATTAAATCATCTGTCATTGTGGTCTGAATGATCACTGAATGTTTCCCGTTGGTTTACTGCATAGTTTGTCTTTTAGAGTACCAAAATTGTCGCTACAAATCATTCAGATATAGAGTAGAAACTATTTTGATTCTGGTATGTTAAGGTTCCATCCTCTTGTTTTATAGAAAGGTAGGAATTCGCTTCATACGCAAGATACCTGATACTTTGACCGTATGGTTATGACAGAGTGTTATGCATGATACATGACTTTGATGAAACCATGAATTATGATTTCCCATTTTGTGTGTCCCCCTTTCTGATACTAGAAGCTTGTTAAATGTTAAGGGAAGACCTCCTTCACTTCTTGCGTCTTACTGACGTATTAGCTCTGATGGTGTCATTATTGTACTGTGATTGATCCACGTATTTAATCTAAGCACAACAAACGCAAGTGAAAAAAGTAAGTCTTACTTTGTTGAGTTGTTGCACATAGCATCGAATGTGGTAGTCCCATCACTTCACAATACTTTCTGTAAATTTGCTTGTCGTTTTTACTTGAAAGAAACATCCGTACAAATGAGCGCCTTCCCTCAAACGAGTTCTTCCCCCTGAGGCTAAAACTTTGAATGAGCGTCTCCACTGAATGAGCGCCACTCCCCTTAAGGATAAATGCTTCATTCATCGTTATCAATTTTGAGTGAAGCTACTCCAACTATTGGTCCTAAGACATAGCACACGCCCCACCAGGGTACAGTCTCGTCCACCCTTCTGATGAAAATGGCTAGATTGATATTGAGCTGTTATTTGTATCCTTAGTTTGTGACGATTTAAGGTCTTTTTTCTTCGAACCTCATTTGGTTTGTCGTACTTTTAGTTCATTTGCCTCCTTTATAAGTAGGTGAAGACGTTGTTCATGATTCTAAAATTCCAAACAATGCCCCCCTCCCCACCCTCCGCGCAAGAAAGCAGTGATTAGTACGCGACCGACAGTTACATGAGCGCCCGCTGGGTACATTTTAAGTAAATATTGTAATCTATAAACGCCCATGACTGCCCTCCTGTCTCCTATGTGTAACGCTAAGTCATTTCTTTAAATGTGTTGTAGTGAGCAGTGGATTATGCTACAAACTGTTTTCTGGACCTAGAGGCATCTTTGTCGGAGGAGTCCTAGGAGCATTACTAAGGTAACAAATTAAAGCCCTCACTTTTATTCACACAATGAGTGCCACCTTACCCTTCCCCAGCTACAGACATTGTATATTCTGCCCAGCCGAAACGATTTTTATCGTGTATACCTTCCAGCTCTTGTCATTCTTAGAATCTTTGCGGATTCTTAAAACATCCCACACCCATCCAATCACATTCCGATCACATCCTTCAAGGTGCGATGTTAAAGGTAGATATCTTTACGTTGCTGCTGCTGTTCCTCCTGGTGATGATGATTATGACGATAATGATGATGATGACGACGACGATGATGATGATGATGATGACGAAGAAGGAGAAGAAGAAGAAGAAGAGGAAGAAGGAGAAGATGATGATAGCGAATTCAATGGTTTTGTGGGCAGTGATGATGGTAATGATGACAGCGTTAATGAGATTGTTGATGATAATCGTGATTACGATTTTTAAAATAGACTACAATAGCCACTAAAATCTTATCGTTAAAACTCATTTGTCCACATTTCTATTTATTAGAATGTCATTTTGTGTCAGATCTTATTTTGGTCAGAAGATTTCTGCCATCGAGAGAAAATGCTCGAAAGATACTATTCTGTCATAGATCTATCCAACGTTTACAAGAACTCATGAGATGATTCAGAAAAGATTGCCAAGATACTATCGGTCCAAACTGTTAACCTGTAAAATTTGGTACCATTTTCAATTTCGTCTTAAGATTGATCTCTTTTGTTAAAACAGGACTTGCAAGGTTGTAGTTTATGTTTCAAAATGAAGAAACCGGTGTGTTATTTGGTCAATATTTAAGTACCTTGAAGTTAAATGGGTAATTTGGTCCTGACAATAGCCATGTCAAGCGGTGTTTTTCTTGTTTCCAACAACACTGCTTTTCTCAGACGTATGGTTAGATTCGATCTGGTGTACTGACTATTCTCTAAATGCCACTATCATATGGTTGCAATATCAATATTTTAAGTCATAAAATTTCAACTGCTAAAAATGTATGTCATGGTCGGGCCGGCGGCTACTAAACCGGCTCCCCCGCCAGGCTTCATCTGCTGAGATGGGTGTGTGGACACGCTGCAGGACTAAAACAAACTATTAAAAGGGCGGTGGAGCTCAACCAGAATCAACGGTCATCGGAGATAGGGGCCACCACGTTTCTTCCCCCTAATGCTACACGGGTGATAACACAAGTGAAAGCTAGTCTCATACCGGATCGGTCGAGGCCTGAGTAAACAGCGGCCACGTAGCTTGCTGGCAACCATCAGGGTAAGGTCTGCTACAGGTGTCGTAAAAACTGCAAAAGAAAATTTTATAACAGGGACATGGAGCGTAAGAACTCTGAAGGGACCAGAAAAGCTAGAGCCTCTAGTAAATTAAGTTGATGGACTCGAATGGAACATGGTTGGAATTTCTGAACTAAGATGGAGTGGAACAGTTGAACTTACTACTGAAGACGGACATACGATTTGGTATTCTGGAGAGCAGAAGAAACATGAATAGGGGGTTGGAATTCTTGTCAATTAAATAGAGTGAAAGCAGTCTCTGAATGCAAACCCATGTGTAGCAGTATTATTGTAATACGGTTAAATGGAAAACCAAAGAACGTAACTATTATATAGATTTATGCCTCAGCAACTGATTGTGAAGACCAAGAGCTTTAGGAATTCTACCAAGATCTAGAAAAAACTCGCAAGCTTAAATGGTTTGGACTCGACACAAGGAAAAAAGAAGCCATATGTAAGTCCATGCGTTTTGAAGCAGAAGCAGGAAATTTGAAAGACCCAAGAGAATGTGAAGCGACGATATTAGACCATGGACTGGTTTGGGCTTGACGGAAGCATTGAAAAGAACTGAGGACAGGATGAGATGGAAGACGGATGTTGATGTATAGGTGCAGCAACGATATCCACAGGGGCTATGGTCATAATGGTGATCAGATATTTGTGGGAAGGAAATGACAGACAAAAGTTTGTTAATGGGGATAACTAATTCTCTTCTGTAGTAGAACATTGTCAATGTACGGGTATAAGCACCCGGAGCTACTGCGTACTTTCCAATAGAGCAAACACTATTGACTCGTACACGTATTATAATCTATTGGCAAATTACTGGAATGATAATTCCAAAAATATTAAACAGCGAATAGACAATTTGTGGAAACAGTTTTTTGTACTAGATTGTGTTTTATTACTATCACCGCTAATATTTTTATGGCAAACACATGAGAGATTTCAAGTGTGTGATGGTAACATTTATACGGTCAATACTATAACCCTTGCGCACATAACCATCCTTATCGAACGAGGCCTCTGTGCTTCTGCCAGCCTTAACGTCGTCATCTAGTAGCATAGTGGGTATAATCAGTTATGCAAGGGACGAATAAGGAGGGTGATTTCCTGTTGCCTTGCCTGGTGGCAAGAACTATTAGTCTAATCGAGCAGAATCAGCTGCTTGGCATTCTTGCGTCAGAACAATTATCAGTGATCCACCAGATTTCTTCTGATGTCATCCATCACCTTCCCCCGTGACTTCACAAAGCCCGAGTCGGGAGGCTGCACCTTGCCAATAGGTATCTCACAGACTAACGGAGAGCGGGGGTAGTGGGGGTCATCGTACTTCTCCCTTGTGGAGAGGCAGATCAAACTGCAATCACCACCCGCTTCTGTTCCTCGATGCAAGCGTCATGACGTCAAACAAGTAAAAAAGTTTAAATATCTGGGCATATACATGGCTTTATTTTGAAGATGTGACTTGAGATTAAGTCTCGTATCGGGCAAGCTAAAACAACCTTTCGAAAGATGAGTAGCATCCTTGGCGATAAAGCATGTCATTTCAATTGAAGAAACGGTTATTGCTATCATACATTGTACCTGTAATGACATATGGACGACCATAAGCTAAGACATGTAAGGACATATTCACGTAATGGAAACGTGGTGAGAAGAGGATGCTCAGAATATCGTGAACGTCCTGGACAACCAACAAATCAATACTGCCGGAGGTCGGTCAGGGTAGAACGTTGTATAACAGCATCAGAAGCAGATAAAGTGCGTTCCTTAGCTATATGATTAGACAAAGTGGAGTGGAACGTTTAATTACCTTTAGGAAGATGGATAAGAAGAATGGGGAAGGGAGACTCTCGAAGGTACTTTGAGACAGCTTGGCTGTATGATTGGGTTCTGAACCAGCTGCAAACACAATCCGTATTGCCGATAACAGGGATATGTTGTTCATCATGGCCGTCCACGCAAAGAATTTGCATGGCACATGAGTGATTGAGTGATTGATATTTATAACCATAATTCCTAAATCGTTAGAAAAGTTAATTTATGAAAACTCAACAGTTGCCAAATATTTTCGGGGCGTCTTTCCTGGTTTTTCTCTTTAAGTTTGGGCATTTTTAAATGTTTAATTAAACACTTTTTAAAAGGTGTAGGTGAACTAAAGCATCTAGGCATTTTGGTAAGGATCATGTCTTAGTGCTGTTTTCTACCAGGAGACTGAGGTCAGGGTGTAGTGCCTGATTGTATTCTTTCTCGCACTCCCCGCCGCTCTGTGGCAGCATTATGAACACTGTGTTTAGTAATCTCTGGTGGTAGGCGATCCTTCTGGATGGTTAAGTTGGTCGGATCGCCTTCTATTCCACCTAGTAGTCCAGAGTAGTGAGGGGCGTAGTTCCCAACTTCCCTTGATTCATAAGTTAGTCTGTTGTGTGGATTTACTGCTTATTTAGCCCAGATTCAATTCCGGCCCCACTGCACATCATGGGCCTCTGATGGTGAGAAAGTTACAAAATAGCAATGGTTGCTACCCCTGACTACGGAATTTTATTTTTATTTCCACAGTTCACCAGTTGCGCTTCTAATTCAAACGACCGTATGGTTGCTGCCAGAAGACGTCCGTAAAGAACAAGCTGAGGAGAAGCGACAGAAAAGAATAGATGAGTATTATTACTGGTATGTCGTATTTTGATCTTAGAATTAACGTGGTTTAACGTACTTTTGTTGCAGAGATTTTTCGAATACCTAAAAGGGGTTACAATTTACAATGTATTATGCTGATTCCATCTTCATAAAGTCGTGTAGCCGGGATTTCAGTATTAGTGGAGAAAATCAGGGAGAGGGTGAATCCCTACCGTATCGGACGATGACAGTAACGCCTTCGCCAACGACATGCAACCTTCGTAAGTCTGATTTTCACGCTACGATTGTCGGGCCGATTCAGTCATGTGACTAACCCAAGATTAGTCGCACGTGTAATAAGCCTGCATGACCCACTCGAAGATTTTGAGTACAAAACACTGTTTTGTATTTCATCTTATTCGTAAGCAATTTCTCCTAAAAGCTGAATTGTAATCAGTAATGGAGTTTCTACTTTGGTGAGAGCCATACTTTGTATCGCGACTGCTGCGCAACTCACGTTAAAACTCTTGAGGCCACGATATCAAAAATTGGAAGTAAATGGGTTGCTATGCCGCAGACTTTCTAAAATCGGCCCGATTCATGCTGAGATCATCAACCGTGAGATCAGGCACATGAACGATAGGCTTTACGTCATGCCAATTGTGAATCGGTAGGACAAAATTCTACCGCGTAAATCAACCTTTATTAGAAGCTGTGTTGGTGCCCGATGTATTTACTGTAGGTCAAAAACAAAGGGTGCCACACTGTAAGTTGATATTTGCATTAATTTCATAATAACAATCGTACGTGATATGCTACCTTTGAATAGATAACTGCCTTGTTGCGCTTTTTTTTGGGGGGGGGGGGAGGGGGGGCATCAGGCCTTAATAATGCCAATTAGCAAAAAACATTAGACTGTCGTATCTGAAAACTGTAACAGCAACTTATTTGGATTTTGTGTTTTTCAGTGACTATGCATTAGGTGCTTTGAAATAGATACCAGTTGGGATTCTTAGAATGATTGGCTTATTATTCATGTATTTTGGTTTTTTGTATTTATTTTTATAATCATTATTGATATAATAGGAATCAAGTTTGGAGATAATGTCATCTATTGATGGAGTTGCATACCCAAGATTTGGAATACTGTCATTTTTTACCATTTGTGCCATGAAGAGCAATCAATACAATACCATCAAATACAATCGATGTAATGCCATGATGTATAATGAATGCAATGCTGTGAAGTGGAATCTGTGCAATGGCATGACGTACAATAAATGCAATGCTGTAAAGTGCAATAATTGCAATGGCATGAAATATAATGAAGTCAATGCTGTGAAGTGTAATCAGTGCAATGGCATGACATATGATGAATGCAATGACATGAAGTGCAATCATTGCCATGGTACGAAGTATGATACATGCAGTGCCATGAAGTGCAATCAATACAATGACATGAAATATAGTGAATTAAATGCTGTGAAGTGGAATCAGTGCAATGGCATGACGTATGATGAAAGCATTGGCATGAAGTGCAATCTTTGCAATAGGATGGAGTATAATGAATGCAATACAATAAAGTATATTGAATGCAATGCCATGACGACCAATTATTGCTATGACATAAAGTATAATGCATGCAATACCATGAAGTGCAATCAATACATTGCCAAGAAATATAATGAATGCAATGCTGTGAAGTGCAGTCAGTGCAATGGCATGACGTATAATAATGCAATGCCATGAAGTGCAATCATTGCCATGGCATGAAGTATAATGAAGGCAATAGCATTACGTATAATGAATGCAATCCCACGAAGTGCAATCAATACAATACCATGAAGTATAATGAATGCAATGCCATGAAGTGCATCAGTGCAATAACAAAGTATAAGGCATGCAATAGCATGAAGTGCAATTAATACAATGGCATGAAATACAATGAATGCAATGCTGCAAATTGCAATCAGTGCAGTGGCATGAAGTAAAATGAATACATTGCAATGAAGTATAATGAATGCAATGCCATGAAGTGGCATCAGTGCATTGCCATGAATTATAATGCATGCAACGCCATAAAGTGCAATCAATGCAATTCCATGAAGTATAATGAATGCAATGGAAGTAAGTACAATCAATGCAATAGCGTGAAGGGCAATCCATGCAGTACCAGTTATTTTTTTGAAAAGAGAAGATAAAGGGGATTTGCAGTATGATAATGAGATAAACTGATGATACTGGTATTTTTAAGTTTTTATTTGTGGAAGAGCGATGATCCTGAGATCTCGGCGTAACCGAATTTGGCCACTGCAAAGTACGTAGAAGAGGATTTTAAGGATAGAAGGTTCCCTCCAAAATGATAAGCTAGCAGCAAGGTGCTGTAAGATTGTTCCTTTCTGTTTGGTGGCCGGTTAGTCTAGATCATGAATGCAACAAAATCCGTTTTCTCTGGATTATATTGTGCTGCTGAAGGAGTGTAATAGACAACTGCATGTAATAACAATGCCACTATATGCCGCACAAATAGTGATTTGACCACTGCGCCACTTCCAAAAGTGGGTGGTCGGGAAGTCGTGTTCTAATTTTCGTCGATTTTAGCAACAAATGTGTGGATTATTTGGATTACTTGTGGGGTATGTTTTTATGGAGAAGTATTATAAGTGCTGAAATTCGGGTTTTGAATGTTTGCCCTTCACTTGTAAGATTTTAAGAGCTTATCCAATCTTCCGCTCTTATTCCAGACATGCCCACTTACACATTTTATATATATCTAAAACTGTTCTATTTAGGTTCAATGAAAGATAAAATTTACTATCTGTGAACCATACTTAGATTCAATTAGGATAAATTTGTGATCGAAATGATCATAACGGTGTATATAGTGTTGTTATTTTCAATAAGTGTTACTTGTACCGATATCTAATTGATAAGAGATCCAAGCATATGGATATTTCAAACACTCCCACTCCCCAAGGTTTTCCTGGCCTTCACATATTAAAGATAATTTTGTTCGTTTGTTCTCTCTGTCTAGACTTCTCTCCACTGTGTTCTGGTAGTGGCATGCCGGGGCCATGTGGTTACAAAAGCGTCCTCAGATTATCTCGCCACTGAGTCTTTGGGCTCCATATTACTCCTTTCCATTGTAAAAAGATACCCAAGCTTCAAAAATCTTCATTTATTTAATGCATGAGAGCAGCTGTGTATCACACTATTGCCAATGTCATTCCATTATAATGTTATGCTCTTATCATTTCTGGTGTTTACCCGGTCATGTTTCCCCATTCTCTTTTTCTGCAGGAGAAATAAACAACTTGAAACTGATAGTGTCATCGCGGACTTTGAAAAAAGCCTGTCGCTAAGTAACACAGAACACCCCATTTCAAGCGAAAGTCAACAGATTCCCCAAAGAAGTTAACAAAGTTGACACTGATATAATAATCTGTAGTACATTTTGTGTGTAAATATATATATTGCAAGATTTGAATGTGCCCTCCTGAATGCATTTAGTTCTATACTAATAGTGGTCTGACCGGTATGTCACAGGAGATTTAAAATACCATAGTTAACGCTACTCAGGTGTGTGTGCGTAGGGGTGTGGCTTGGGAGCGCCCTTGCAAATGTTTGCCTGCCATTTCGTGCCCACAAGTGTTAGGGACTTAAAGTTTTTGACATTTTGTCAGGGTCAAATGATGGATTTAAGCAAAGGCCTCCCAAAGTCAGAACCGAGTAATGCTTGAATTGGTATTATGTTATTGTGTTCCTACCGGAAATTGATCTTTAAAAGACTACTGGCAGGAAAATGCTAGATTTAAAGGCAAAATTTCTAATATCACGAAGTTTGCCAAAATGTCATTTTGACCAGTGGTGGCCGATGACCGAGGCCCTTATCTAATGAACTATAGCCCCTATTTAGAAACTGTATTCGCTACTTTGGCAGTGAAGGATAGTACAAGAAATATTCCTAGAGTCATTGCCTTGGGATCACTTGTTCAAAGAACACAAGCACAATGGGGTTAAGGAGACTTCCTGCGTGTATAGGCAGCATACGTTGTAATCCCGGCACAATTGTCCCATACTGTAGTGCTTAGTGGGGTACTATTACCAGCCACTGTTGCAGAGTGGTAGGTGAGTTACCATAACCAACTACTGGTAAGGGTGCTTAATAGGTTAATCAACCGGTGACGCAAAGTACTTCGTTAATATAACTTTATGCACCCCTAGAATCTCGTTTTTTTTCTAGTTTT
>JAAAKL020013443.1:0-12468 GCA_010016065.2 Carybdea cf. marsupialis auct. non (Linnaeus, 1758)
CAAAAATGAAATCTGTCACAATTGGAAAAACCCGAGGATCAACACTATTGGTATTGACATGTACAGTGTCTCCAGCAACAACCTTTCAAAGTGACCAGTTACGCAATATTTTTCCATTGCCAGTTCATGTTATTTTACGAAATTTAACAAGCGTCCCTTCCTTTGTTTCCGATTTAGTTGTAAAAAGGAACAACTATTCCGTCCATCGTTGCAAATGCCAATTTTTTTAACGTGTAAATTAACTTTCGGCTGTGCACCGAAGAGAAAGGAATTTTCAATATTTGTCAACTTGGAAAACTTGCTTTGACCACGATCACGGTGTGATGGCTATAGGAGCCGTATGCACATTCTATATTTTCATCTTAAAGCTGATATAGAGCAACTAGAGCTCGAAATTTTGAGAAATTTTTAAAAAATATCTTGGGTTTACTTTTAATCCCTCCTCTAACTTGCTTAAAAAAGATTCAGGCCAAGTAGCATTCCAAAGATTGGCAAATGTTTCAGTCCAATGATTGGTGGTTTTAGCAGCTCAACCAAAGAGCATCTAGCTAGGAAAGCCAAAGAATGCATCATATAATTGCTAATTGGCGCCGTGCCTCTTTTCCAATTTGCACTACCTTCTATACTAAGTAATATAGTTCACATAACTTTAAATTACTGGTGGGTAACCGAGACGAGGAACTATTTCTCCATAAGATCTATAAAAGGCAACCAAACTGTTGTCAGCATGATGAACGGTTCTATTTGTCCTTCCTATTGCCAAAGAAGTAGAAGGAGATACAGTAATCTGCAAGAACGTTCTTAAAAGATATTGAGAACAGCGTCTTAAGAATGAATTGAAACTAGACTGCGTCACAGATATCCATCATTGTCAATTCAGCATTTTAAGATTACCCACAGCTGAAAAGTACATTGTATAACTCTGTGACATTCGTTACATAAAAATATGAACGTATAGTTTTATTTCAACCACAACCAGAATTAAACGCTTAGACCAGTAGCAAATTAACTGCTCAATGTCTTATTGAACTGCTATGTTATTATTATTAGACATATAAGGCAAGTTCTACGTTTGTGTATTTGAAGCACTTTTTCTAAATCGATTGTCAAGTTACCAGCGATAATAGCAATTGACATACAATTGACATACAGTTCGTTGTCGCAATTTTAACAGCTACATAGCCTTTGGAATAACCGTCATCCATTTTCAATGCCAGAGAGCATCTCTGAGTGACATGTAGATAGCTATAGTGCGTTAAACGGTATGCCGACTTTCATATTCATCTAAATTTTACAGCTTTTTGTGCATTCAACTTTAGAAAACGAGAGCAGTATGCTCAAATTTGCTCAATGAATTTTAAGAGCTTGAGGCTTTTGGCCGAGGGCAATCATTGAGTATCTCAGATCTCAAAGCATTTAATTATCTCATTTCGTTGACAAGTTTAATCATTCTTTAGCGTTGCTACACGTTAATGTCAAAAAGTGACTTGAACAGTTCTCGTGCAACAATGTCCATTGTCTATTGCAGGCTCATGTGTACAACTTGATGCGTTGTGCTGCTTCAAAGTGATTCCAATTCCTGAGCTGAGAAGCAAACAACATGGTGAAGTAGTTAGAAATGGAAACAAAAACGACTTTCGATTTAATATTAAACGGAGAACGACTGAGTAAACAGACTCTGTGCTTTTAATAGGATCAATGTTGATACAACTGTGTTGAGCACTCCAGCTCATATCGCTTCTAGCACGTTGATTTGAAACTGATAAAGTCTGAAGAAGATAGACAAGAGAGTTTACCTTCTCATGAAGATCATTAAAGTACTTTCCTTTAGACTTATTCAAGATTTTCTTCAATCAATGATGTATCTTTAGTAGTGTATTGCATTGGATTATAACCTAGTGAATAAAAGGAAATCGATGCCATGCTTCGTTGGTCATCTTCTAATTCAGCATGACATGCCTTCTTCTTAATACATCTGGCTATTTCCCCAGTTTATCCAATTGCCATCAGTTGTAGATTATGTATACTGATACAGGCCATAGATTCCTTGAATTGATTTGAGGTCTCTTTAGTCACAGTGCCTTATTTACAGCGTTGACGCCGTATGATTTCCATTTTAGATTATATGGATACTTGTTGCGATTCTAAATGTTGCATCTTTTCCGCGCCAACTCTATAAATGCCGGATGCCAATGCCGTTGATAATATAGCACTTTTTCTATGCAATGCGTATTCATTAACATTTCCCAAAGTCAACATCAACCCCACTCCAGCAGTTCAGGTTTCATGTTGTAGTTCCTTTACGCGTTGTTACAATTAAGTCACATTGCAGTTTAAAGGTCGTTTGTGGTCCCTCAAGACCAAAAAACGTTTCAAAAAAGACAACTTGCCTTGATCCAGAGAAGAAAAGCACTGACAGTTAGAATCTCATACGAAATTAGTTGAATAACTATAGAGTTATATAGATAGAAGGGATAATGATATATACAAAAGTTTACAACACAGCTAGAAGGAAACACAGACAAATGAAATAAATACTAATATGCTCGCAGCTACTTTCAGATAGTATACTGTGGCACCTGTTGGAAGGTATAATTTTAGTACATGGGGCTTTTGAAGTTCCAAAATAAATTTCCGAGCGTGCACGGGGAACAATGAGAAATCAGTGAATGTTAAACTCTTCAACATATCTCGAATTCAACAGCACGTGCCAGCTAAAGATGGAATCGATTTTAATTTAAGCTATTCAGCTAGTCAGTTAGGCGGTCACTGCTAGTCCCAGGTCTAGTGAAAAAAGCTCTATTGTTTCGTACTATAGTAATTGCGGAAAATTAAAGCAATCTGCCCTTGCAAACGAATAATAAATTAGTGAATATTTAAATAAAAACAATTTGATCATCATATGTATCTTTATATAAAAGTTGTTGAGGAGATTCGATTTCAGTGAAAAAGTTTTTCTGATGCAGCAATTTTGTCCATTCTAAAGGTGCTTTGATGAAATACGTGATTCAGGTACTCAATTGTCTCATTAAAGGTCAAACCATGTAAAATAAATTTAAAATAACGCAAGAACAGTGTGTCACGCTACTGTACAGAGACATAAAGACCTTTTATATGGCTAGATGCATTAATTTACAAGAGCTTAAAGTTGGTAACAATACCAGCCAAAACTAGGGCTTTAAGCAAGACCAGGAATCTAAGGTAATTGTGTGTGGTTGAATAGTACACAGAAACTACCCAAACATTTCTAAGCTAAATTAACGCGCGTGTGTGCTTAAGGTATTTAAACTGCTTTTGTAAATGTCCTTGCAACTTGAAAAGTTTCCTTGGTTTGTAAAACTTTGTCTTCGCAGTTAATAGATTGGATTCAGCTGATTCCTTCACCTGTCATTAGAAAGGAACCCCTTTAGCAGTTTTCATCATGTACCAAACTTGTTGCACATCTGTAACGGACCGCACAGTAAGACTTTGGAATCAAAACTATGATTCTACAAGGTCCATAGGTCTTTAAACTTTTAACTTAAATTTAAAACGATGCGTTTGAACAGCTTTAAGAGCCTCGGGCTGGACCCAGGGTGTTTACATATTTGATTCTCCTAGGCCACTTTTTGCAATTATCATTTCAGATCCCTTCCACTTATCACTATAATTTGTATCGGACTTTGTGTCTGATCATGCGCTGCTTGGCAGTCTACCTATGGCCAATTCACATTACGAAGGGAGTGTAGTTACCGAAATGACTTAAAGCTGAATGTTGATTGCTAGTGTTGCAACGAAAGACAGTGAAGTATATTATTATAAGAATTGCAATTGCTGTTGGTGCTACAACAACATGTCGCACTACGGTAGGATCCGGTTCGAAATCTGGAAAAGACAGTTCCATTTTTTACGTTAACTTATCAAACTGACAAAGGTAGTTCAATATAAACTTCTCAACTGTTTTTCGGTGATCAGATTTGACGGATATTTCTGAATCTTCAATTTATAAAATTTATAAAACAACGTTGAGAACATTGTGTGTCACTTCTAAGCTAGTCACATTCAAGGGTGTTTACATCCAACTTTTCCCGCAAATGGCAGGCCCGCTATTTATGATTCTCTCTGATTCATTTAATTCAGAGTCTATACAAATAGCTATATAGCTACTGCGTACGGGTGGTAATGTTTAGCGACGTCACGATTTTGCGGAACCAAGACGTCATGTTTGTAATTCACACAAATCGTAAGTCAAACTTGGTCCCTAGTTCAAATTAAGCAATCTTAAAATGCAAATATACTCAAAAGAGGAGGCACCGATTGCGAAATATTTCCCATAAAAGCTGATCGTGCCGGTGACTTATACCAAATAACACATAGACGTAGGGGTTGTACTCCTTACACGACCGCTAAATCTTTCCCTGTTTACCATGGTTAGAAACCAGTAAAACAAACACTTACAAATTATTGGGCCAACAGTTAATGATATATAAGTTTACATTCTGTGCACAGTTACTCACGGTAAAGAGATGAGAATACTTCCGATTTCTTCACATACTAAAATCGTACGCAAATTTTATTATTTATCTAGCTTCTTATTCTTACAATGTTTCTCCTTTTAGAGTAGACACATTGATATTCGATGGGATTGGCATTTATACTGTTATAAATTGGATTTAGAGTGCTGATTTTGATTATTGTAATTATCATCATCATGTGTTCAAAACAGTGATTGAATCAGGAAAGCGCCTCTTTAGAGTGGCATGATAACCTCATAGCAATGATAATAAGCTAAAGAAAAATAATATTAATAAAGGATATAGGTGTGAAAGTTGTTTTTAAACCTTGTTCAGGTGTTGAATGGTCCGAATAAAAACAGGAGCAACAATTCATACATCGACTTCTTCGGGTCTAGTTTTGTCAAACTGAATAACTGAACGTAATTTATTAAATTCAGGCTCATTTCAGTAAGACTAATCCTATCAGTTAGTGTAATTGCTCCCGCAAGACACACCCAGTGAAACCTTTACATGCTTGGTGATAAGAGTCTTTCAAGGCCACCCGGCGAAATTAGCGCCGTCTCTGAGTTCCCCCTGATTGATTGCTTCTCTTTTGACTGGCCAATCACCACTTTGAGATGTTAGAATTTCTTATCCTTCCACGTGACATCGATATATGAGTTAGCATTACTGAAATTTCCAGCGAAATAAAGAAATGGCAATCAATATTTTTCTAAAAGGCTGAAATAAGGGCCTTATTAGCTGTGGGGGCTAGGGGGGCACTTGCCAACATTTTGGCCAAGATAACGTCAGATATCTTTCGGATGAATACATTTTGTTCATTTAAATAGTAATCTGCTCCTCTTTATTTTCAAAATTGTTACTATGGCTACAGTGAGAATGAGGACGAGATGAAGGCATAAAGAATGCTTTGTCTTCTATTTTGCTTCTTTTGATAATTTACTAAATTATTTTGATATAATGCAAGTAGAAAATTGAAGAGACCATGATTGTGACTAAACCTTATTTAATCATTTTCATGTTAATGGATGGATTAAAGTTGCCTGTCCTTAACATAGCTAAATAGAAGAAATAAAATTTTAGTAGCACTACTTGCCTTCAGGGAGTAATTGAAAAATAACTAATAAAAAAATCACCTTGCGTCTACCAGGGTGAATTCCAAATTTTAAAAAAGACATCATCGAGCTTATTTCTTTCAACTTGTAAATTTTTGAATCTTTCTTTAATAAAGCAGACTTGAAAATGTTTAACCCTTCTGATCATAAAGGATTCTGATCAGACAGAAACTCCTACTGTAAACAGTATTAAATTGTAAAAAATAGATAAGTTCTTGGAATTGTATATTCCTAAATTTCATTTGCAAACCATTCGATGAAAAAAATACTTTGAAATGACTTCCATGCTATGGCGTTATCATTTTCCAAACGTGGTGAAAACAGTTGAACTCCTTCATCGAAATTCTAATGTTCCTGGCTTACCAAGAGGTAAGCAATCTTAAGTGCCTTAAAAATTTGAGCATGATTCTTAATTGTTGATAGTACCACATGATTATCAATTTTTCAACAATGTATTTTAAACAAGAAAATTGTGCACCTCAGTAGAAAACAAATGCCAAAGTCTGCGCAATTCTACAGAAATGATTTTTTTTCTGCTAGTGTGATAGATGAAAGGATAATGTATAGCAAGCTGACAACAGCAAGGTATAGCTAACCTCATAACCTACACAGCCCTGAAAATACCTAGGTCTCCTTTAGTGAATATACAGACTTCAGAAACATGATCTTGTTCTTTCCCCCATCACATAATTATTTCTGGGAAAACTAAAAATATCCGAGGCAGTATTGGTAAATTTGATAGTGTATCAACCACTTCAGAAATAATTTTAAGCTTACACCTCCCCTCTAGTAATATTTCATTATAGACACTGATTCACAGGTCCTGGCAATGCTTCCTAGTTTGAAGCAAATCTATCTTAATACATGAGGTTAAGTAAGACTTTGAGAGAAACGAAACAGTGTCCATTCTACGTAAAACATACTTGTCCTGAGCATGTCAAAGGATTCTCCTTACAATAAATCTGAATAGACTAAGCGACTGTAGATTTGTGCAGAGAACTGATATGATTTGTCAACACCTGTTAAATGTCTACTATCTTACGGAGATAAATCTTGCGTAATTCGTAGTGTTGGTCTCAGTAAAATGCCTCCCAAAATGGTAGTACATTCTGCTATTATATCCGTTCTTGATTCCCAGATACCTCAAGCAGACTTCGATATTTCAGAGATAGATCGATGGATATAAATATAAAATTTTACGCTCAGATCATGTTGTTTCACAAACAACGGCAGAGCACGAGACATTATTGATTTCTTATCAAATGCACAATTGTCTGAGGCATATGTTTCCAGGTGTATCAAAGGAATCTGAAGGAGAAGAGTATTAGCTTTACATTAAATGTCACTAATGAGACGTACAGCAAGAATGATTGATGCTGTTAATTGCCATACTCCATTTAACTTATAAGAAAACTAATGTCAAAAGGACAATTACGTTGCAGGCAGTACTCGAGTAGCACTAACTTTTTTCATACAATCGGCCTACGTCCGATCAAAGCTTGAAAATAGCATTGCTCTTTCTAAAATGGTACAATGTATTCATTTCTTAAACTTGAAAGCCGTTTCATGATCTGAGCAACAATTTGGAATATCTATATTGCTAAGCTAGGAAACCAAAAAGTTTGACTGATTTTTTCATCACAGAATGTATGAAATACATGGTCCAGAGGTCGTAACGTAAGGAAGCTGAATTTAAATCTGAACATGCAGTTTTGAGTTTCTGGACCAGGAATCGACGCAAATATTCGTTTAAGTTATAACAGTGCCGTGGGGCTATCAAAAACTGTTCGTTACATTATATAAAAGAGTTAATGTCTTTAATAGATAATATATTTCGGACAGAATTAAGAGAAGATAACATTGATCTCATCGATACTTTACTTATATTCTTTATTATTTGATTACAAATTTGTCTCCAGCTAAGGTACTTGATTGTATAATAAACTTTAAGTCCAAAAGGGCTCCTATTTTTACATTGCCTGTATATGTATTGTACAGATTTCACCCTACAAGTAGATAAATAAATTTTACACTATATTTCTAGCCATTACAATATAACGACGTTATTGGAATGGACATGCTCTATATTGTAATTAGACGTACATGTTATAGAAAATTTGAACATATCAAGTTTGAAGGGATACTAGAGAAAAGTGAAAATCTTACTAACGAGATGTCCCGATGGTGATATTTTCACTTTTCTCTAGTATCCCTTCAAATTAGACAAACATTAAAATAAGCAATCGTCAACTCTGGTGTTGTGCCAGAAACTTCCAAGCTCACTCTTGTCTCACACAGGAGTCGATGTAACTTTAAAGAGGAGAAAAACAGGTTCATTTTAAATTTTAAAAGTCGAGGAAGTCGTTTTAAACACTTTCTTGATATGTTAGATTCGATACGAATATATCCATGTTCTGAAAAAATCAATAAGTTTTACCTCTCAAACCTTTCGCTGATAACCAGTTCCTACTCCAAAATTCACGCCTAACCGTTTAATATATACAAATTTTTAGCGATACACCATTTACCAGTTCAATTTGTCGTGTCCTTCGTTTTTGCTTTAGTTATTTTTCTCTCTTCTTTTTCCTTTCCTTTTTCTAGCGAGTCCTTTTCCTTTAATACTTCTTGTAGGTATTTAATATATTTAATAGCAGCACGAAGTGTCTCAACTTTCGAAAGGCGCTTTTCCGTCGGCTCTAGCGGCAAGTGTTCCCGTAGCCTGGCGTAACCGTCATTGACATTTCTGACACGAAGTCGCTCCCTTTCGTTTCTTTTGCGAATAAATCCAGGCTCGTTTCCGCATTCGTGTAGGAATGGAATCGGTACAACCGGATAGGATATGGGGCTGTGAGAAGACGTTGAATACAAAGATGAATACGAGTGTCCATAATTTTCCACGTAACTCGGAGCCGAATTCAGAAGGCTGTACCTCTGATCGTAAGAACAGTAGGATGTCGGACTCTCGTAGCCGTATTGCGGTCCTCGATCCAAATTGAAGATTTCACAGTAATTGTCATAATTTGGAGCTGAAAATGCACTTCCTGGGGAACAGTGAAGGGAGGAATTCATCTCGAAGGCAGCTGTTGTCTTCAGCATCCTTTTTTCCCTAGCAATATCCTCTCCTTCCAGTTATGAATGAAGAAAAATATCTTGGAATGAAGCTGTAAGTTAGATGAAATCACTTTTCTCTGAGATCCAAAATTCTGATTCCTAACGTATCCAAGCTGAATTCCGAAACGATATTACTTAAATAGTCTCAAATGTTTCACCAAAAAGACCTATATAACAAGGTTGCGTGAAAGGTAGCCTTCATTTGAAAGTGACAATCTTGGTAGGCACATTAGCTGATGACTCAGTGATGTAGCCTAGTTGAGGCTATTTATGTAATTTCAGGCAAAAGATCAAAAGGAATTGTTCAAAACCCTCACTTCACTGTCTTTCACCTACAGCTGAGAAAGCAAGCTTCTATTCTATGATACTTTGTTGACATAGAGGGAGCCAATTATATTTTTTTAATGAACCACGTAGATTTGTTAACAAAGAACTTTACAAAAAAAATCATAGCTCTTCATTCTGCAAATCATGTTTTCAGGGGGTTTGCCGTAATAAAACGGTGCAAGAAGGTATTGTTATAATACTTACATACAGTTTTAAGATTGCAGGAAGAAAAATGATTAAAGCGGCAGGTATGAAGTTGTACCTTTGAATCTCTTTCATCCACTCTGATTAAAGAGAGTATCAAAAGCTGATATGTTTTAATGAAAGGGTTTATAGAAAGTGAATTGGTGGAATCACGTTTATATTAGGTGTTAAGAAAAATAACTAGAGGGTAAAATGGTATCTCGTCAAATTCTCTTGGGCATTAAGAAGTTACCTGTAAAAGTAAACGAAGATGAAACGAACACATGATAGGCCTAAATGTTCTTGAAAAGAGCTTAATGCTTATGCATCTAAAAATCGTAACAAAGTCTACGTAATACGCGGTATAGTGACCAAATTTCAGTCTGTGCGTTTTACCATATCTTCTATGACATTTTGCTTCATTCCAAAGAGTTATTTCCCGTTATTCGTTTACTCACCCTCCTATAATTGCCTATAACTATCGAGTGGAATAGTAGTATTCTGGTACAAGGATGCCTTGTTACAGATATTCACACCATTTCTTAACAAATGAGAGTTTAAAAACTCATATGAGATTTAAATATTAACCTACACAAGCAAGCATAACACTCAAACCTAGAATTTACTTACCTATTTTTCCTTTTCTATTTGATTTCTATAGATTATACACTTCAGCTCCTTCAGTAAAAGTAGGGCATAGACCAATTTCAATTAAAATTATGCAAAATATTGCTCTGAAATACATACTAAATGCGTTTTAAGTTCTTTTACTCTTGATGAGGATTATTTCTCGTAATTATCTACTTCTTATTGGTGGAAAGTGCAACACTTTCTATTTGCTGGCATGTAAAGCAA
Organism: Carybdea cf. marsupialis auct. non (Linnaeus, 1758); assembly: GCA_010016065.2. NCBI lineage: Eukaryota > Metazoa > Cnidaria > Cubozoa > Carybdeida > Carybdeidae > Carybdea > Carybdea cf. marsupialis auct. non (Linnaeus, 1758). The sequence continues at coordinate 10,088 of JAAAKL020013443.1, forward strand.
TGTTCATCGGCATATACGCCCACCTATCTCCTTCGTTGCATAGTATTTCCATCATACTATTTGCGAAAGCAGACATTAAATCTTACAAAATCCCCTAAACAAAGTCCGTAGTGCTGCAGTATAACAACTGCTCCAAACTTATTTGAAGATTTTCAGATTCTTTGCCACTACAATACAAACTTGTGCCATCTACTCTTCTTATATTTCACAAAAGTTTAAAATATAATGTTTAAGTTCTTCTGGTGAATAATCAAGACAGTAGAAAAAAACCATACTTGACAATTGATGAAATTGGTAATTTGACGGTCAAAAGCTTTGCTGCAACATATCAAGTTCACTTTTTTATTACTAAAAACCGATATTTATCCCTATTTATTTGTATAACTGATCATTTACATATATATATATATATATATATAATATTAAGTAATGGTTCTCTCTTTTCTTTTCTTTTTCTTCTCTTTTCTTTTTCTTCTGTCTTCATTTTCTATCCATTCTTTCCTTGTTACCTAACTGTCTGTTAGTTTTGTATATAATTCAAATAATGTTTTTAAACCACATATTACTTTGGTAAATAAATATGTAAATTATTATTCCCGCTTCGCAACAGAATGTATTTGTCTGAAATCAACTCTCTGACATTTTCTATAAATATGAATTCTTTCTAAGATCACAACTAATACACTTATTAATAGGAAAAAGTAAAAATATTGAGAAACAGATTACGGGGGATTTCATATTCCTTTAAAGACTACTTTATACCTTGTTCCTTATTTATTTCCGCTCGAGATTTCTGTATTTATTTGTGTAAATTCAACACAAGATGTTTTATGGGACTTCAACATTGTCCCAACTTAACACATTAATCCTGATAAGACTTAAGTGATTATTCACAAATACCGTAGCAGTTTGAGTGCATCAACTATCAAATGAAAAAATTATAAGGCTTTGGGTAGACTTCTATAGGCAAAAGGCCTTGCATTCTATGACCAGGTGAAGTGTACATTTTCTTATCTCTGAAGCGCACGCAAACCTGAGCCTACAACACCCCGTAGAAGACAACCATTTCCTCTTTCCGAATTCGTAAAGTAGCTGTCCACGCACACTTCGCAAGTTAGTAGTGCGATGCAAAGATCTTTCCTGAAAATAAGTTCATCGCATTTCTACATGAAGTATTCTAAAAGTCTCTTTGTCTTGACATCATTAACTAGACAATGCATATATGTCAGCCACGCGAGTATTGTAGAACGCAATTTCCTGTTGTGATTGTGTGCGCCTCTATCAAGAGATGACCAACTGAACTTACTTGTCATTAGTCATTTCTTGCTATACATGCAGGCAGTAAGGTATTGTCCTTTGTTCATTGAGTTCAAGCATGTTCTTTTCATAAGGTAAACAAACCAGAAACAAGAGCTCGTAGTTGATAGAATAACTAATTACGCTACACAGTTTTAATCGATACCAGTGTGCATAAGGTTGAAGCAACCTGGCGAGCTCATTTGCTTCGTAGGGAATTTTAAACAGAAATAACAATGTTTCTCCTTTATGTTGTTTTAACATAAGATGAAACCATTTACCCGTTAGCTTAAAACCTTATTCATATATTTTGCTAACTGAATCTACTTATCTTTCGTTTTTTAACCCTTCACCGTTTCTTTCAGCGTCAGTAGTGTTTTCGATAATTCTTCAAATGAAAAATCTTGCCGTTACGAGAACTCTAAGATTTACATAGGCATCACTATATCTTAAGAATGTAGATGCTAAACTATCTTTCTTATTGCTCTGTTGCTAACAAAATAATTGAGACAAATATCATTAAAATAATCCTGTCAAAATGTTTGCTGTTAACTTTGTTTGTCTCCAAGGCACATTAATTTTTAATAACTGCGATTCGATAATTCTAAGAAATGAACTATTACATCAGAAATCTTGAACTAGAATATCCTACATATGTCAGGGCGAAATACGTAGAACATGGTACTAGAGGGATCTATGTTCCATCGACGTTTCAGATCGCTGTTTCTCACCTCTTGCTGATAAAATAGGAAGAACCAATTTACCTATTTATCACTAGTGTGCATACTTTAATCTCTCGATCATAACAACCTGCTAGTTCAGAGTTTGTGGTAGATACTCATAATACCCTAGAAATCTTCACACTCTATGTGCAATGCCTTGCCTTGTACATTTTTCTGGTCAGCGTCAAGTTAATGCGCTCCTTGTAATAGGGTCGATGTTATTGTGGTTAAGGCTCTCCCATTTTTATACCACAACATAAATTTTAATCATAAAGAGGCGTATTTGCAACTTATTTCAGGTTGTTTTATCGAAATCATTTTGTTTTTACATTGAAAACACTACATACTTAGCTAATCAACTCA
>JAAAKL020013444.1:0-12468 GCA_010016065.2 Carybdea cf. marsupialis auct. non (Linnaeus, 1758)
TCCGGCTGTTTCATGAAAATTTCAGCATCCATTGAGGAATGCCGTTTTTACATCGAGTTGGTGAATCTCCATGTCAAGTAAACTAGCTTCAGAAATAACAGTTCTTAATGAATTCGTTTTAACTACAGGTGCAAGAACTTCATCATAATCAAAACCATATTCTTGTAAATATCCCTGTGCAACAAGGCGCACGTTGTAGCGACTGACTGAACCATCAGAATTGAGTTTGATTTTAAAAATCCATTTGAAACCGATAACATGTCTGTCCTTTGGTTTCGGAACTGATTTCCAAGTTTTATTCTTCATCAATGAATCAAACTGAGAAGCTGATGCTTTCTTCCACTCTTTCAACTTAATGGAATTTGAAGCACCTTACATTGACTTAAAAAATATGTGCCTCCTTAACTGCAGCTTGATAGGTAGAGAGTTTGCTATTGTCACTTGGCATCGGATCTAAATCTCAATTTTCATCATACCACCATTCACCATAAATTTCCTTTGGAGGGGGTCTTATGTGTTTTGGTGCTCGCTAGGATCTCCTATGAACATCGGGCATTGCTGTTACTTGTTGGCGGGGAGCGGGGGCGGTGTTGATATTCTTTCAATTGGTTATCCCCACCTACTCACTCCAAAATTTCTGGTGCATTCATTTGAGTGTTTTGCTCAGTTGAAATGTCACTGGTAGGCTTGTTGGTTAGAAACTCAAACAAGTTGTAAATAGCTTGGCAATCTGCAATTTAACATCACGTGATGCAACAAAAGTTCTCTTTCTCGAATCATAGACTGAATATTAGAGTACCCTAAAAATTTGTGGTGTGTAATGTCCCAATATTGAATAGACATGTATTACAATTTTGATTTCAATAGAAACTGACTGGAGCGAAAGTGAAAGCAATTACATTTTGTTCTGCTCTGAATAATACAATAGATACGGCCATGTAGAGACACTTACTTTCTGATATTAAGTAAAATACTCGCTAATAGGGTATATACCAAATTTCTGTCAGGATCATGAAGGAAAGAATACAAGCACAGCCAAACAACGTAAGCATAGTGTAGTACTATAAACTCGACGCAGCATCATCGCAAGAAGTTATAGACAGGTTTTATGATTCACTGCACAACCTTGAGTTTCATTCGATACAAAACCAACCTTAACAGGGCGATCTAAATAACAGGCCTGGACAACACGCAGCTGGAGGCCACGGCTGGAAATGTAGTGTGAAAATGTAGACTGGTTGTGTATAACTGGAATATTTTATCATGATGATAGTGTTCAATGCATCCTTGTGCAAAATCATCCATAACAGGTGTGATTTGAGACCAGGGGAGGGTGTCAACGAAAGAGTAATCAATTTAACCAAATATGGTATACATTCAACTCACTGATTTTCCTACAATACACTGTATGGAGGTACAAAGAAACAGTATAAACAAAACACCACGGACTGTTCTAACAATGAAATATTGAGATAAAGTCATTGAAAATAATTAACAATCATATATTAGCATGTGGACAGTTTCAAAACTTTCTGCGTAGTCTCCTTTGTTGATCTTGGGTTGTACAATTTACTATAACTGTTAAGCAGCAGGTTAGCCAATGTCCTAGCTTGACTTTCCTTTATTTGTAAAGTTTAATGGCAAGATACCTCTAAAAGTACATGACACAATGATTTCCTACATACAAAACTTGATGTTTCATGCAAAAAATATATCCAAAAATTACCCCATGGCAGACGCTGTCCCATGGTATTTGGAGCCCCCATTATTTAGATCACTCACAAATGACCCATACTGATTGAAATAATCATAAGTATCCTTAAATCAGTTTCATGACGAATCACATAATCAGCATTATAAACAAGTCCCAAATATTTAGGGCTACCACAGAAAGATATTGGCATAATACTCAAAATAGTTGGGGGCAAATCTTGAAGCCTATTCAAGGTTTTCCAAAGACAGTACCCCTTGATATCTCAGGGATGTTTTCACCTATTAGAAAAATAGTTCTTTTGTCGAGCATCTGTCAAATTGCTGAATACAGAATTCATAACTGTTAAATCATCAAGACATGCATTGACTTCAAAAGTTATTCGAGTTAGTGTTTTGATATTTTGGAGCTCATAGTATTCTAATGAACGAGAATATAAAGCCCTAGATGTTGCAATGTATTCAAATATCCTTACAACTGTCTGAGGTAAATATATTTTAGCACCTACGTATGCCAGTGAGTTCATGGCAGTAACACATTGCAGTAACGCAGGGTTTTTTTTCTCGTCATATGACATAGCACAAAGCAACTTTACGGCTTCCTCAAACTAAGAGAATGTGAAAATACTATTAATGTGATTTTTCGATTAGGTAGAAATAGTGCATTTACTCCGCAGCGAAAAATAAGATCAGTGTTTATCTTCAGTGGGTAACGACGCATACTCATTGCCTCATGAGGCTCTGGCGATGGAATATCTAATAATATCGTTGAAATTGCATGCGATACAAGCGGTAACTCCCCACAAAGCTTGAATCATTACTGATTACATGTTCGCACAAGGTGTCAAAAGATGTTACAATATCCTGTCATAAGAACAAGTGTATCTCGTCTGGCAGAGTATTTTCTACTTGATGCAAAGATTTTGTTGTTGTTCTCCGAAGAGCTGCTGAGTCGAGATCAAACTTGACGCATTCAAATATCGAGGGTAGGTTGACACGTCTTTTTTTACCACGAACTTGTATGCTGGAGGAATGTGGCGTTCACAAACAACAGTGTATTTTGAGTCCTGTGTACTGTCTCGAGGCATAACTGTAAGTCACCTTTCTCTTTCTTCCTGGTCCGTAGGGAGTCGAAATACACGTTCCTTGTTACTCTCATTGAAGTTTCCATTACAATTCATCACACAACATTTGCGAGGCATGGTTTGACAGCATGACTTCGGTTGGTAATGGCTGAACTCGTGGAGTAGTCCCAAATATAACTTGTGATTAACACTAAACGATATCACAAAAACTATTCAGATGCTGCGCACATCAACTATTGTTATGACTTCATAATCCAGTACACGGCAAGGATAAATTGCATATATTATGATTTACGATGAAAGGTTAATTTATTCCAAATTTTCGGATGGCCTCCAGTCATAGCCCCCAGTTGCATGTCTCCCAGGCCTGCTATTTAGATCGCCCTGAACCTTAACAATCACTTCTTTGCCCAACATGTTTTGATTAATATCTATTTGTGGCCCCTCATGTCATATAATTATTTGTTAAGTAATGCTGAGCCACGAGATTCTATATCACGAGAGAATGAAGAACGAAGTCAGATATTATGTTAAAACCAAAATTAGTAACATTGTGATGAAGTAAACAGAAGACTCATAATCACAAAACAAGAAAACGTGAGAAACATGAAATTATGTTGTAAATCAGATCGTGTAGAGACTTTCTAAACATAAGATAATAATATATCATAGCGTAAAATGATACAACATGACAGAGTTTAGCTCACATCATTAAGATCTTGGATTGAAATATGCAAGAACCACTGAGAATCAAGAACGTGCGTTACTTTCTGAATTGGATATCTTCAACTACTCTATAAACTCATTGGAGAAGACCAGCATGTAGACAAGTCAAGGAATTTGGTGATTTCTGGCGAAACAGTTTTGAACAACCTGTTGAGAACAAGAAATCTACGAACCTTACGGTACAGAGTGATAAACAAAGGAAATGGCCGTGGATGCAGAAACAACAAAGTGAGGATTTGAGCGGAAAATAAAAACCGTCTACAAAACAGTACGTAACAGTAATTTCTTTGCGAACAGCCAGGTATCACTGAAGAAACCATCAAATTGGCAGCCACAAAGGAAGTGAAGGCCTTAGATAAATATTTTATTACAGTGGTATTGCCAGGGTCGAATGCGGGGATAAACATGCTTTCATTTTCACTGAGTTATTGTATGTATTCCACGATTGCTAGTGCGTCTACCTCAGCACGTATATATGGAGGTGGCACTGACGAAGTTGATAGCGAAACAAAAAAATTTATGTTAAAAGTGGTGGTGAGAATTCGAGATCAACTTCCCGGATTCTCGACTTAAGTGTTGCACTATTTGGTGCAGTATTTGGTGTCGGGAGTTGGCATGTTCGATCCCCATGCATTCATGTTTATTGTGTTATTTTACATGTATATATATATATATATATATATATATATATATATATATATATAAACAACGCAATAAATGCACATCTTCCTTAATGTTTCAATGCTATCTTCATCAGAATATCTTTCCAGGGCAGCATTTGAAAAAAAAATGTTAGTGAAGTTATATAGAGGAAGTTAGAGGGGGTCTGGGTATAACGGATAAGATCAGATCTTGTCTTCGTGTAGATCAAGCCAGGTTAGGAGGGTTTGATTTATTGCCCAAGACTCAAAAAGGACATAATAATATTGCAGGCAGACCAGCAGTTTCTAAGTGTAGCACTAGCCTAGAACTTGTTTCAGAAGTTTTATATTTTTAGTATTACATCATACGTTACGGACAGTAGTCATTTTTTAGCACTTATGGCTGGTGTCAAAGATATTCCAGAGGATGCTATGCTATGCACTGCGAATTTTGTGGGTTGAAACGCCAGCATTCCACATGATAAGGTTCTTTAGGCTATGGAATGGGCTTGTATTAGATACAAGGTCAGAGAAGGTAGTTTGTACTGGTAGTTCAGTCAGCGTACCTGGAGCAGTCTTAGAAAATACTGTATTTGAGTTTATTGGTGAGATTTATAGATAAAAGTTAGGTATGGCAATAGGAGCTAACTTCGCTCCAGCTTATGCAAACATATTTATGCACAGTTTAGAGACGGGAGTTATTAGAGTAGTCAGTATTTAATCCGTTAGTTTAGTTAAGATATTTGTTTTTGTGTTGACGCATTTTGAGGAGAAACTTCAACAGTTTCAGCAGTTCCTTAATAGCAGTCACCAATTCATTAAATTTACTTTTCAGGAATCTCATATTAGTGTTTACTTTTAAACATTTTAGTTGACAAGGTAGGTAGCAACCTGGAGTCTGACCTCATTTGTAAAACCACGGATGCATACCCTTACTTGCACAAGAGACCATGTCATCTAGCACACATAAAGAAGGCCATTCCATTTCTTCAGGCTCTTAGTCTGCGTAGCCTATGCTCAAGGCGTGAAGATTTCGAGGAGAGGGCAAAGGAAATGACTGGTTGGTTTGTTAAGACAAGGTATGATGAAAGAGGGGTACGGGAGCCATACCATGAAAAAAGATCAAGGTAGAGTGTTTTCGCGGACGTCTGCGAAGAAATGCGATCCTCTTTTGTTCACATGAATCAATGTACCATGATGCTTATTGTTTTCTTTGGAGTAAGTGCCAAGCAAAAAGCTTAAACCACACTTATGTCCTAATTATTGAATGATATCAGAGAGATCAGCAAGATTTGGCAAAAATGCTCTCGATAGAATATGGGATTTGTTTTTTAGAAATTGATTTCAAAAGAATAGATTGATGGAGCTAAGATTGATAGCTTGGATAACTGAGTAATTTGAACGGAGGTATATGTAACGACAGTGACCAATTGCTCTACATAAGCATACACACGGAAGCATGTGTAAATCACATTACATTTAATCAGACTTGGACCTATATTTAAGATAGCTAGCCTAATAAGCAGAATGGTATACGTAATATAACTCAAACTAAATTCATGACAAAAATAATTGAAGAGTTCTCTAGGCAAACCACTTTAATCTTTACTAATTAGTGTAAGTTGCTCATTCCAGAAAAATCTTAACTTGGTAAACATTTGCCTCTCAACCTGGCATTATTCTCAATCAAGATTACAATTGCCTATGAATAAATCTGCCCGAGGAGTGGTACTCGTACAACATACTCGTAGTTATTCTCTCAAACTACTTATTGTTACAAACGCCAGCAGATGTTATGTTATGTTATGTTAGGCCCGTAATCTACTTGAGCCTGACATTTTATCTTTAAATTTCACTGGTAAAGAGAACATAACTTCTGACTCCTTATATGCTCTCCTGTAAGCATACAATACAGTTTTCTTTATCATTATAAGGACTGTTTGTATTGCTACAGGCCATCGCCCGAATAAAGGAAGACATACTTTTTACCCTGCTTGCGTGTCAGAGGGCTAGAAAGAGATCGCTGCATGTACATTGACAAGAAAGTTTAAGAAAGTGAATCCATTACTCGACGCAGTTGCTAAATTGAAAATCTTTTTTCTTCGTCTTTGTACTTTGTTTTTGATTTATTCTTCAGGTCTCGACAAGGAATTGGAAATGAAAAGTACAATGTCATATTTGCCGTTTCTTCTTGGGCCTAATAGCTGCAATAGTTTACTCTGCCATTGGATCAACTGAAAATTGGAAAGAAAGACCGTTTCCGCCACCCCGCTTAAAAGTAACTCCTCTTAAAGATATGTCGAGGTAACACAGAAAGGTTAATACAAAATTCTCGTAACTATACAAAGGAGGCTGTGCAGTGTTTCAGGAAGGTTGAAGATATTTTCAAATTCGATGGGCCTTCAAAGTCTTTGTGATAACTTTGTCATGAATTATTCGTTAATAAAAGATGTTTCGTACCGGGGTACGGATGATTTTAATAATGTTTAGTTATACGATGTAAAATGATGATAAGCATGTAGACATGCTAAATATGTTTCATGCGATACTATTGTTAAGTCACGTTATTTCTCCAAATTTAACTTTCTCATTAACCACACTAGACGCCCATCAAAGACAAGATACGGTATTCCAAATCTCTTAACAACACATGCGCACTTATACGTCCTTACGGAGAGTAACTGCATTTTTAAGACAAATCCTTTTGTCTACAAAGAAACGGTTTTCTTGCTTGGATGTGTATCGCTTCCGTATGATAGGTAAAGGTGGGTCTCCCTTTCACGTGGCCGTTCTAACATCCATCCACATCAAAGGTAGAAAAGCGTTGCTTTGTAGGCAAAAAGAATTTGTTCTTTCAACAAGACCTTTTTGTTTGACCATTCAGTTCCATGGACATTGGTTGGTCAAAACAACACCACTCTGGCAGTCACAGATCTGACTGGTTACTTCTAAAACACAGTCGGGTATAACTTTCATTTATTCCTTATCATTTTCAGTTCTGACCATTTTGTACTCAGAGGAGTGTCAGACGAAAAGATCTTTTCAGTTCAAAAATGTTTCGCTACTTCGTGCAGATAATTGAATAGTGTGCAATGCATCTTTTCATAGATATACTAAAAATTTAGTTGTGTCTCTGGATGCTTAGTAATTTCCGAAATTAGCGTCAAGTTATACTTAAGGTATCCGTATTATCCAGGTTTTCGTCTGATCACTGTGCAGGTTTGTGTCATGATTCAATGTGTGTAGACTCGAAGGATCAGACTATGACAACAAGGCCATTGTAACAGATACTAAAAAAGAAAAGGTTCATGCTCCTTCGTAAATGCGGAGAGTATGTGATTTTGATGTCGTCATATCTTCTTCACCGGAAGTTTTGTTTACCAAAACTTAGACTCTGGAAGGTGCTAGGTTATTACGATTTTAAACCAGCAACATACTTTTATGAACTTCAACAGTTGTGGTGCTACACCCAGTTGCGATGCAGCACTGTTTGAAACTCCTCTATACCTTCTATTAGCAGTGTTCCATAAGTTATTTGGTTTCTGGAAATGATGATGGCGTAATCTGTCTAACGAAAGACCCTGAAAAACATCCTCTCTCACGTTGAGAAAGCAGACGTTAACTTAGTATTTAAACCCATAGTTTTATGACTCGAGTACGAAATTTAGTTCACAAAAGTTGTTGCGGAAGCTGCAACTGCGACTCACGTTATGCCCGTACGGACTTCTTGGCCGATGCTTCATCCTTCTGTTAGTCAAAGTTTTAAGCAAGAGGATGTTACGAAGGATAAGTACATATGCATAGTAACCTAAATTTTTAGGCATGCTAAGAGAAACAGAATATAAAATTGATTTGATGGAAGCAGAGAATTCTAGTTTGGCAAAGTAGTATGTGCTTGGTATCTGCGATTGCCAATATTATCCTTCTGTTTACGTCAGAATGATTACTTATATAACTGCGGTATTTAGTAATACCTTTAAGTCTTTAAGAGACCTTAGACGAGAATCTGCTTAGAAGATATTTGTAGATTTTGCTATATCAGTGTCAATATGCTTATTTGCGTTATCGTTATTGCAAAACAAACTAATGTGTAGTTGATTATATCTGATTAAAGTATAGTGAAGTATATTTCCTCTACAATAAAACGAGTTGCCCACCAAACGCAACCTTACCATCCCACCCCCTAAAGCTAATCGGCGAGTTAAGTGCAAGTGTATACAAGGGATATGGTCAACTACAGAACATTTTATTCAAGTAAATGACACTAAATCCATGCCACTTCAAACAGTATATTACTGCAGGACAGAGAGAGAACAAGCGAGTAGAATCCTTGACTCGGCAAAAACTAGAAAAGGAACATTGGGATGGAAAGAAGCAGTACATATGTATAGGGATAAGTGCAGTTGAAATACCAGCAATTGGTTCTTTAAAAAATAATAGCTTGGATGTTATCTGAAAAGGTGTATGTTTACGCATCGCTGCAGTTCGGTCAGTGACATCCTTTTCCGTTGTCCTCTATTTGTCGTTTACGACAAAAGAATAGATCGCTCGAGTGAAGAGGATATCACCTGAAACGAAAGAAGTTCAACCAATGTTTACATTGAATTCGTGAACGCACTTGTTTTCTAACAGCAGCTATGGATTCTTTATGGGTATGGATGTGCGACTCTCTCAAATCATTCCAGTCCGTCAGCACAATCCAGATAATCTCGGTAACTTTCACTACACTGTTCCTCTTAAAGGTCATCCAAGTTCAGATTTCAATATATTTGTCTCCTCTTCGCGTGATACCATGCCCTCCAAGATGGCCTTTACTTCACCATTTCCCATATTTACTAATAGCATCACGTCATCAAAGTTTATTTAACGATTGGATTAAAGAATACGGTAAAAATGGTCGAGTTAGAGCCTATTATTTAACAGGTGAGTTTTTGCCTCGCTAATCGCTTTACTTCTCAGTTTGGTTTAGGGAAACGTACAATGTCAAACAGCAAGGTGTTTACCTAAGGTCACTCTACTCAACTCGGCGAGATCAATCAAGGATACTTGTCAGAATTCTCAACAACATCAGAAAATTTTTCAATACTTCGGTGTTGTTATGAAACACAGTATTGTTTATCATATCATTGTCGAGCAACGCTTCTACCGGTGTCTTCACTTACTGGTTTTATATAACGTTTTAGGCTCATCTGTGATTAAAACTCTCATCCCAGGAAGTATTCCAATTATGCTGATAGTTTTTCTTGTATCATTGCCATGATTAGTTCCAACTCCCTTGAACGTTCCTCTCACCTCTAGGATTATACTACATTAAGTCTAACAAAGAGGAACATTTATCTTGTTTGCATCTATGTTGTATAGGGATTGTACCCTGCCACATATTATGTAGGTAGGGACAATGTATAGACGGGTATACTGATTATTTCCTTAGCTTTAACTCTGCTATTCAATGGTATTTCTAAAGACCTCTTTATTCGTAGCTGAAATGATTTTTGAATTTGACGTTCTTCTCGAATAATTGGTGGCTTCATTGCAAAGTTAAACTCGTTGAAAAGCAAGCTGGTCAAATATACGTATATTAAGGGACTATTCCGATGGTACATCTTCATGAAATATTTTGTGCCCATAGCCCAAAGGAATGATAAAATATAGCTCAGATAGTCACAGTGCATCACGTATTGACATTCTATCTATTATGATTAGCAGATGTTACATTTCAAACATGTTTGAGGATAGCTTATCGCAATCTAATCTATTCACGCAACAAGATGACTGTATAGAGACATCAGCAAGTAATTAAATATACAAACGAGGTAAGAGCGGACAGTTGCATAAAAGCGAGGTTATAATTGCCGATGACGTATTGCATAAAATTCATCATCATATGTAGAGTCAGGCCTAACTATTTGGTAACATTCTTCTTGCTTGTTTATCTGAGCATCTACTAGAACAAGTGTTTGACGAAGAAGATGAAACCAATCAATCGGATACTTGGTGTTGAGGAACGCTTACTTTAAATAATTGCGTGTGCGGATGCGCAAATAAACATGTGATGCCACAATAATTGTACAGAGAAGTATCCATTACAACTTACACGTAGCACTTAACCACTCTGATGCTGTTTTATTCCGTTGATGATCTTAGGTGGTGTTCACACTGTATCGGATATCCTTAGTCCTTTTATTGTTTGGTCTTCATACATTTTGATCCCTTCAATTTTGGCTCCCTTTAATTTTCGTACACCCATCACAAATAACATTTTTTATTTTCATTTCATTTTCACAAAAATCATGGCGTTTTGATCAAAGTCGATGCGGACGGAGAAATCGAAAGTGATCTTGATTTCGAACCATTCAAACCGTCATACGAAGAAGGTGATCAAACTGGTGTCATAATAATCAGTGAAAATGATGCTAACTAAATTCCGGTTGAGAGACACAATCACGTGTTATCGTATCACAGGATTGACATCAGCATTCATTTCCTATGATTCCATTTTTTTTTCTTTTTAATGTATTCTTTTCCCTTCAAATTCACACTTTGATTTGAATTCTAGGCGTGGGGTTTAACAACAGCTGTAGGATTTCATGCCGGATTTCATAAGAGGCCAGCTGATCACCTAAACGAGACAATTTCAACATCAGCAAGTGAGGGTTTGTGAGAACGGCGCCAGAATAATACAAAAGCACAATTATCACCTTACGGAATCCGGCATGAAAAGCTTCCGTTTTCAGGTGTTTCCATTGAGACGACTGAACCCGTTTTCAATGATTTCCGTTTTCAAAGGCGTCTTCATTTGATGGTGGTTAGGAAAACTGGCATCATTTTGTTCCGTTTTCATATGAAAACGGTATAATGTAAACGGGGCCTAAGGAAAGGAATGCAATCCGTTCTTGGCAATCCCTTGTAAAATAGTGCAGACAAGTTAAGTGATCCTGATTATCGATACTGTTTTTCATTTGATAGCATTCTGTATGGTTTCTGTGATATCGTTTACTGCTAATCACAAGTTACTCTGTGGGACTACTCCGCGAGTTCAGCCATTACCAACCGGAATCATGCTGTCAAACCATACCTCGCAAATGTTGTGTGATGTATTGGAATGGAAACTACAATGAGAGTAACAAAGAATGTGAATTTCGACTCCCTACGGACCAATAAAAAAGAGAAAGGTGGCTTACAGTTATACCTCGAGACAATATACCGGACTCCAATACATTGTTGTTAGTGAATGCCATTTTCCTCCAGGATACAAGGCGATTACTGTTCGTGGTAAAAAGAGATGTGTCAACCTACCCTCAATATTCGAATGCGTTAGGCCAAGTTTGATACCGACGCACTAGCTCCTCAGGGAATAACAACAAAATCTTTATCGTATGCAATTTCAACGATATTATTAGATATTCAATCACCAGAATTTGAAGAGGCATTAAGTATTAGTCGTTTCTCGCCGAAGATAAACACTAATCTTATTTGAAGGTTTTCGCTGAGGAGTAAATGCACTACTTCTATCTTATCGAAAATTCACATTAATAGTATTTTCACATTCTCTCAGTTGCTATGTTATATGATGAGGAAAAAATCAGCGTTACTGCAACATGTTACTGCCATGAATTAACTGGCTTATATAGGTGCTACAAAAATCTTTACCTGAGACAGTTGTAAGGGCATTTTAATACTTTGCAATATCTAGGGCTTTATATTCTTGTTTATTAGAAGACTAGTAGTAGTTTCCTATGGTGATCACACCTCAATCCGCGACTCCTTCAGCCATTCTTATAACTCCACACTCCAGCACTGCTGTATATCCTCCCTCTATTGCAGTGTAGGGGAATGTAGGACCAGGTAGTCTGTATCATGGGGTGTGTGGCCGCATTTCGGGCACTCCTGCGTCTCTACCGCCCTCCACCTGTGCAAGTTCTGCTGTGTCCTATCGTGCTTGCTTTTCAGGCGGTTGGCTGTGGTCCACTGTTACCTATTTGTGCATGAGAACCCCGACCATTTTACTGTTGGATTCGTCATAAGGTTACCGTTTATTGGGATATTGTTCTTCCATGCCTCCCTCCAGTGGGCGTCGCGTGAGTATTCCACCTTCTTGGATTTACAAAAGGGCCGTCTGGAGACCAGTCTGCAACTGTCGGGAGCCTGTGCCATTATTTTTATTATTGGAGTCTGACGAGGTAGTAAGTCTATTCTGTTGAACATATTTAGATTAGTGTGTTCTCTGCACACTGCGGGCGGTGCAATGTTGCACATGGTTGGTAGCCAGTTCAATGGGGTTGATTTTATTGCTCCGGATATTAGTC
>JAAAKL020013445.1:0-12468 GCA_010016065.2 Carybdea cf. marsupialis auct. non (Linnaeus, 1758)
TAACGTCCAGATAGGGCTCACAAATGTTTGTCAGGTTGTAGATTCCTTCTCTTGTCCCCTTTCCTTTCACAAATCCACTTTGGCTTTCACTGATTTCCCTCTCCCATGCTGTTCTTCTGTTCCTGCTCAGAATGACTCTTTGGATTAGTTTCAGGACATGGCTCATCAGGTTGAGCGTGCGGAATTCGTTGCATCTCATTGCTTTTGGCTCCTTTGGTAGTCTAATAAATACCGACTCATTGATGTCTCCTGGAAAACCTCCTTGTTTCTAAAATTGTGTTGCAAAAAGTAGTTATTGTCCTCCGATTCAACAGCTCAAGCAAAACATAAACTGACCATAATAAATAAAACATGTAACCGATTCGGCTTTATAATATCATTCAAAAAGACAAAAACGCAAGTATAAAATGATGCCGAGCTAGCAAAGAAGGAATCGCTGATACCTATTGGAGAACAAGTGATTGAAAATATTCAACAGTTTACGTATTTGGGCCGAGTTGTTTCCAGTGATAAATCAGTATGCTTTACGGATCACCGTACAGACGGAGCATGGGCCTAATTTAATGATCTAAGTGTTGCCGTAGGCACAAGTCACGTAGTGACTAACGTTAAGTTTTGTGATCGCCCAGCTTTCGAACAATCTTGAATAATGAGTAAGGACTGTTTCTTTACATGGTGTAAGTGGACTCTTTACTTACTAAAAATTTTAGATGCTGTAACTAAAACATTTAAAAGCAATGATAGGTTATAGACCGGGAACTCTGGCCTCAAAAGATGCCTAGAAAATTATTTAAATCGTCTTCCTTTGGTGCCTACTCTATTTTAGCACCAGGTGTTTGAGAAAACGCTACTCCATGAAGGTACTTTCCCCAAATTATTTTG
The DNA here is from genome assembly GCA_010016065.2 of Carybdea cf. marsupialis auct. non (Linnaeus, 1758). NCBI lineage: Eukaryota > Metazoa > Cnidaria > Cubozoa > Carybdeida > Carybdeidae > Carybdea > Carybdea cf. marsupialis auct. non (Linnaeus, 1758). The sequence continues at coordinate 883 of JAAAKL020013445.1, forward strand.
TGCGCACAATAGCGAGAAATTACTTTCCAAAGTTGGCCAGTTTCGGTCAAAAAGCAAACGAAGAGCGCCATTTTCATTTGTGACAGCTACAAGCTTTGTAAACGACTGACCAATGTTTTAATAACACCGATAACATTATCCTGGTCAGCAAACTACCCAGCGCATTGTAACACAAAAGAGTGATAGTATTGCCAGCAACAACCAGCTTATTTCCTAGATGGCTGTTATCAGGAGTAGTATTATTGTGAAGGATGTGCCAAAGAAAATTTGTTTCATACTTTCCAACGATATCTCTGAGACGTATGTCCAGGGCAAGATGGAAGGCGATGGGTTTCAATAGACCGCACAAAAGGAGAAGTTACCAAGCACAGTAGTCACTTGCCTTTATCTCCGACACGAAGATGCAAGCGCTTTGTATCGACGGATAAGGTTGCACATCCATGCAGTGGGCTCATCACAGAAAGGGAAACAAGACATTCTGTGATTTGGAGAAAATTTGACACAGGACGCAAAATATACCGAAAGACAACAGATCTAAGGGACAAATAGAGATACTACATAGCCGGAGGAGAGGCCAAGAAACGATGGTCTCTGAGACTAGGTCAGTAAAGTCAGGAAACCGTGTCGCCACGAAGTAAACAAGTTTTGCCTCAGCGTTGCATTATTTGTCGTAAGGATTCTTCTTCATTTATTTTAAACAAGGTAAGATTTTATTTTATTCTTTGACTATGACGTCAAATATGTTCATATATCGTTAATACCATACGTCTCTCAGCGACAGTGGCTGTAAGCATTAATAATAGTTAGTTCAGTGTCTTGCCATTCTCACAAGAGTAAAAGTAATGTGTACATGCCGAAATTGAGAGGTTTACTCTGTTCTTAGCTTTAAGATGTTATCATTGTTTGCTAGTCAGAGGGGTATAGATAGGGGAGGCCAAGGAGCCATCCAAATGCCCCAAACCCAGCTTTGGGCAATGATTAGAGACTTTTATCAAGGTTGCAAAGAAACCCTTCCGAACGTTCAGTGCTTTTTAATGCAGTTCTGGGAGTGTTTTCCATTAAATCAGAGACTGAATTCTGATTATCACATTTATATTTAGCAGCAAAGTCATTGTCTAGCCTCCAATTTCCAAAACACACCGCTTTGACCATAAGGTCATCAGGAGAGTCATAAAGGTATCATATACTGTGAAGAAAATTTTAATGATTGCACTGCATTTATCTAATCAAGGTTTGCTTCTCCAGAGTTAAACTTAGCTTCAACAGGTTTATGGTAGTATGACCGAAAAGTGGCTTCCTTTGACCAACCAGCTAATGGCATGTTTTTGATAATAAAGTTCTTTTGGATTAAGTATGAAAAAGGCACTGACAGTTTGCTATGGGTATAAAATTCATTGGTGTCTATGCCTTACAAAGCTCAAAAAGCTTCGCAACATCAGGACAAACTACACATAAATACAGAATGGCGGGGTTTGATAAAAGATATCAGAAGTTTTTGCAAATACCCCTTCAACTCTGAAGGTAAGCGACATCGAGGAAGGAAATTCTTTAGAACGATGATGCCGTTGATGAAGAAGATGATGAACCTTCTCAAGAGTAGCCAAATGACACGTTTGAGTAAACCCATAAGCCAAAATTAACCAGAGTTGAATCTACATGAATATCCTGAGCTTACTGGACTAGGTCTCATCATAAATATTGTATTAATAGTTATATCTTGCCGTTTCAGGTCTATTCTTATTGGTGACTTTCTTGTTGTGAATATCTTTTCAATGTTAATATGTAAGAAACGTACAGTAGTTCTTTGCCTTTTCATTCTGTGTTGCAAGCTTTCTTCTAATACCTTATATTTTGCGAGGGAAGCTACCATTATGTATCACCATATTTGGGAAAATGCACGCCAATATTTGGGAAAGTATTTTATGGAATATGTTTTCTTTGGTCAAAAGCTAAGACAAATCGTAGTCATTAAAATACACAAATTTTTTAAAAAATGGCGTTCGTTGGGAAAAGGAAGCTTGAAATACTGTGTTTTTGAAGAGTTCATTCAAACTCCTCACAACTCTGCGTAGTATAGTCTATTGTTTTTCCATTTTGAAGTCACGTAGAACTCGTAATTATCTTTCGGACGTGATGCACACTTAGTTATAGTTCTTAAAGTACATCCTCTGTAGACTTTCCCTCTATCTCTAGATGTCCTGTTATTCTAATATTAAGCATATTTTCGTCTAGAGCTATTTTTATGATAAATATCATCACGTTTTTTAGTAGTATATATATCGCAGAGATTTTAAGGTTTGATTAGTGATAGTTGCTTGGCACACGGTGGATGTCAAGGTCAGAGGGTCGCAAGAGGTACTTATTTTACATATTAATACACTTTGTTTCTATATATACATATAGCATTTTGTCTTCTTAATGATTTATATGTTATCTGCTTAGCTGAATTGAATAAACGTATTAATGTAAAAGCAGTTTCTACCTTTGTAGATTCCAATCAGTCGGACAATGCTGCATGTATAAAGGTTTTTAGAGGTCTAAGGAGTCACATTAGATTCATTTAGTTTTTACATGACAGTGTTGTGCTTGATATGAGCTCTTGTGTCGGAAGTTGCATTAAGTTGCCCAAGTATAGTTCAAGTCGCCTTTAGTGGCCTAGTTTTCATGTGAGGCATCCTAGAATTGCGCTTACAGATATCGAATCTCAACATCCAAGACCTGAGTCGGAACGTAACAAATGTTTGTGATTCATTAACACTATGTACTTTGTTATCGTCATTATTGTTCTACCCAATGACAATCTATTTCAATAAAATGTCTTTATTTCTACTATATTTTGTGCATTTTGGTTCCTATTTGCTATGAACGGTCCTTGAAACAGCAAGACCCGTTGTCGCACGTCACAATATAGTGCACTTGGTAACCGACACAAAGAATGTTGGTGTTCAACTTACATAGAAACTGTTATGTATACGTGAGGTCGAATGCAGGCACTACACCATGAGTTTGCTTCTTATTAATATATTGAGGTAACTGTTAAAAAGCATAAAAGTATTATTACTTATTTGGTCATGCCTCACATGTAAAACGAGGCCATGTATTGTTATTGTTACTATAAATTGAGATGTAACGTGTTATCAGTAGGTTTTTTATGTCAATAAGAAAGCTCTTACAATTGTATTTAGCCATGTGTTAATAGTAATAAATCTTCATGTTTGGTAAGAAATATACTATTTATTTATTCGGATCCTTCTCAACAGTAACTCAGAAGAGAAGAATAATTGCGAGGATGAAAACTAACACAAAGCGATCTACTTCCATCCACAGTTAAGCTTACTCTGTCTACACTTAACAGGAATCATGCTTTTATACATAAAAGACTGGGTACAAAACCTATTTTCATATATTGCATAATAGAATCCTCTGTTCTTTATAATAAAAACTAATGATATATTAGAATATAAATATATTGCTATCTTCATGGACAACTAAACAAGAACGATAAGGCGAAGCGACATGATTAAATCGATTAACTTCCCCTCTAGTGCACGTTGTAGAACTAGGTTGTAAACACTTTTCAGTCAACTACCGCCTATGTTTCCTTTTACGTCAATTATTCCCTAAGGATCTTGTGATTGTTATGGTTATTCTTTCTTCATTGACTTATATATGTTCTTTCATATGCTCGATTCATTATTTTCTTCTTCTATATAAGTATTTGTAAAGTTACAAGATTCTGAGATTAGACTTCGGTCGATGCAAGATCAGAGAAAATTAATTTACTGTGTCTTTGATGAGAGTTGACACACGCCTGCTTTCCTTCATAAAGTTTCTTCCCAAAAACCTACGACGAAAAGAAGGTGGAAGATAGGTTATTAGAGAAATTTGTATTACTTTAAATTTCAAGCACCCATAGGCAGTCTATTGTTTACCGTGATTGCGCCAAAATATAAGGTCCTCTAGCATTTAGGAATATAAGTTATTGCATGCATTAATACATTGTGTAGAATGGCGCTCAGTACTAGTCGAAATATCAGTTATCTTTTACATGCAAAGTACATTATGGTGTTTACTCTCCGTTCAGACTGATTTTCATTCAAATTATGTCCTTACACCGGTCTATGACTCTTTTTTATTAGGAACTGCATTCAGCTGAACGCGGTCGATTTGGATTTCTTTGCATATTTTCTTTCTTAAAGCGGTTTTAACCATTTTCTAGGTTATCATACTTAAATAGAATACTGTGGAATAATGTAGGGTTTTATAGTAGTAGAAATCGAAGAGTTTTCTCCTCTTCCAGACGAGTCGCAAAATTTGACTTCAAATAAGAAAGCTGTGTAACGAAAAATTGATGACGTATACGAAAATCTAATAGCCATTCCTGAATAATAATTAACTACAGAATTGAATGTTTCAATGTCTTTCACAAATGAAAAAAGATATAAGCTGTAAATTCTTAGCTTCTCTACTTTCTTACGTAATTTTTAAAGGTGCATAATAAACGTGATCGGCAAAACTGATTAAGAAAGTTTGATCAAGTATATTTAGTATATTTTGAACCCTAAAGAAGCATACTTCTTTCATATGTCATAGGAGTATTATTGTAATTAGTCCTACGTGTTCTGTAGCGTTGAATATCTTCCTATTGACGGCATGACGGCGAAGATATTTCCCCAGCGACGGTTTCGAAACTATGACACTGCACTGCCGCGAGGGCTGTCCGAAACTCAAATCGTAAATCTCTTACACGTCATCCTTGGGACATTTGAAGGCCAATCATTCATTCACTTTTTTCCCCGTATGGGTTTAAAAACCGAAGTCAAAAGGAAAAAGACTCACAGAAGAGCGAGACCCGCTAGAGTTAGCAAGTTGCCGATTATGCCTAAAATCCTTCTGGTCTTACGAATCTTCAACCTATATCTACCACGCCTGAACCGATGCAACGGAACAGCCGAAGATCTAACAAGTCTTTCAAGTGTCATTCGTCGAACTCTTTCAAATACTCCTTCAAAGCTGTCAGAATTGATAAACGCTAAAGTATTTCTATCTACTGTTCTTTACGTGTGTAATATTGTTGTAATGTCTATTGTTTTATTACTTTATGGAAATTCTATTTCTAAGTCTGGTTACTTCGTGCGTCCTTTGAGAAGGCTGTATCTTGCGTGCAGCGACTCCATCACAATATGGTCAAGGATATTAACATCTCTGGGTAAGTGAAATGTACCACATTGGTTTGCAATTGACGGCACGTTTATGTAATGCTCGGAGGCACCGCTTGCAGATCCATACGCATAAAAAGGGAACGGAAAACACCGTTACCTTCTTGGTAACTCTACCCCCGATTAAAACTGAATATGTCGGAAGGGTTTCAATTATATGGGAGCCAAAGTTTTCTGTGAGTTTCAAGTAGCAGTAAAAGCTCTACGAATGTCAAGGTTTTGTTTTTTTTAAGCCAACTTCCTATACATGTTGCAAATGGCAATAGAAATTCATTTCGTGCTACTATATATTAAACATATTTTGAGAAAAATCGATACACTTTGTAGGATAAATACACAACATTTCATATCAGTGCAATTTTCAGTAAATTTTAGATTTTAGATTTTAGTTTTAGATTTTGGGAAAGACGGTAAGTAATATTTGTCAGTCATGATCGTTAAAGTGCACCTCCAGTGGTCAGACATTTTTTTGATCTTTTTTTCACTTTATTTCAAGGAATCGAACTGTCACGTTCGTTTAGGTCTCACGTACAGTTTTCCGTAATTCATTAACAAACTGTTTCAAAAACGAGGCAGTTTTTGACGTCATAAGGAACAAATCTGTCGTCATAAGGAACAGTTCAGTTGTTGATGCTGAAAAACTCCATACGAGGCAAACATTTCAGCGGTCATCAGTGTAGACGGAGGCTTTTCAAGTCAGTACAATAAACAAAATGCCAAAAAAATCCTGAACACTGGAGGTACACTTTAAATTTGGTTTTGATTTTGGTCAAACGATACAGTCATTAGGAGCAGCCAGCGTAAGCCTCCAAGCTAAGAATTCGGCACTTCAGTCATAGAAATTTCAAACCTCTGCTGTTTTACCTCTTACTAGGTGATGCAAAGAACGTTTCTGCGGAAGCAAAAGACAGATCTGGTGTATAGGAATGATTTGTATTGTACGCAGTACCGTATATGCTTGTTGCACATGCTTAGTTTGAACACATAGGCATGTTACCATGAATCCTTTGAAATGGTTTGATGCAGCTTTGTGTGCGGAATAGGAAGAATTCCGTCTCAGCGCACTGTGCTGCACTGATGAGCCTACAAATGATGAAACATTTCTGTCTGCAGATTCAGCATGCATGTATGTATGTATGTATGTATGTATGTATATGTGTAAATGTGTATGATGATTGATGGATTGAAAAAAAGTCAAAGGGAATGAAAATTGAAAATGCGATTAAACCCAAAAAAACAATTTTCTAGTGGCAAAATATTTACAATAGTCACCAAACCATCGAACAAGTTGAATAAGGTATCTAAGTTAAAACCAATCGAGACACCAGAGGAAGTTAAAGATGTCGTGGATAGCACTAAAAAGGGCCTGGAAAATGGCTTTGTTACCACAATAGTCCCTTCCTATTCTTATGTGCGGGACCTTATGCAAGGTAGTCTGAATGGCGATTAAGCGACATAAATTGAAAGGTTTAAAGGAACGACATACTGGTCTTGATGCATAACAAATACTGACCTGACAGGTTGACTTATCACTCATAGTTTTCCATTCCATTGAACGCAGTTCAACCTTGACTAAGTAATTTAGGTCATTCTTTGTTTACTGTTTGTCCCCAACTTCATAAAGAGTCAATAAAGAGAACGTTCGAAGGAAGCAGTTGTTTGCGACTACGATAGTACGCCTCTGTGGGCATTAAAGGGAATAAAGTTCTGTACTTGTTTTAAAATCTTCGCCGCAAAACTGAACGGGAAAATGTTAAAAGCCAATTCAACACCACTTCCAAAAATGATGCCATCACAGGCACCACAAGATAACTTGGGGAGCGTCAATAGAGGATTCCTATTAGCTCTTGCAATGGCAGTTATCATTACCGGTATTACAGGAAACACATTGGTCATTTACGTATTCGGATGGGTACGGCGAGCAAAGAGATCAACTACTGAGTTTGCATTTCTACTGCTTGCAGTAACTGATCTACTGTGCTGTATCGTTACAGTGCCGATTAAAGTCTTCAATCTTTGGAACGTAGATCGACGTCGATCACAATTCGCACGGATCATGCAAACGAAATACCTGCCAACGGCATACCCGATCTTTCTCTTATTATCACAAGGAGTGTTAGTAGCTATCTGTGTGGATCGATACCGTGCTGTGGTTAAACCATTCAGTCGACGCTTTAAACCGAAAATTCTTTTGCTTATATACTTCTGTACATTCCTTCTTGGGTTGATCATGTACTTACCCTATGCACTCGTAGAACCAGAACGGAATAAGCGCAGCGTCAAAGTTCCCCATAGATTAGTAAGAAACGTGACATTGTTTTTTTCTCATGGATGTATTGATTTAGCAAGAGACATCATTTCTTTAATCATCATGGTTGTTTTGGTGCATAAATCTTTAAAGACTCTAGGAACTAGAGAAGAATCCCTGGAAAACATGAATAATCTATCGCATGAACAAAGAAATAAAGCCGTGCGAAAGACATTGACCTTAGTTATTGTCATCTTTACCATTCTTGTGTTACCTTTTGACGTGGTTTTCTTTTTTATGGGGTTCAGGATTGCAGTATTTGGCCAGCCGCCTAAAAGCCATGACAGAGTGATCGCAAAACTTCTTCTATACTTACGAACAATGCAACTAGCGAACAGCTGTGCTAATGTGTTTATCTATTCCTTTATACATCCTGCCTTCGAAAAATGGCGATTATCGGTATATAAAAGAGTGGCTATGTTGTGTCGTTGCTGCACAAGGAAAGAACCTAAAGTTCGTCAACAGAAAGAAGCTCCTGGAACTCCAATGATGAATCTGGTTCGAAGGATTGCTGAGGAGCAAGTTCCTCCTTCTCCTCCAACTTCCAGATCAATTCTAGGATATTCTATCAAAGAGGACACTGATAATAATTCAGATGCAAATTAACTATGATTGACTAGAGTTAGCATTAAAGTACGAGTTCATATACCATGACTTGCCACTTTTGTTGACAATAATTTTAAATCTCAAAAATATCGATTTTTAAAGGCATATGGCACGGAAGAGCTGCCATCTCTACGCTTTAGCAAAATATTTGCTAGTTTTTGTTAAAGGGGAAAATAGGGTAAGATAAAATCGTGCAAAATGAATAGTCATACAGTGTATTGACGAAGGCAATCGACTGCATAATATTTCCAGGGATCATAAGAAATAACAAAAGAAATAGCAGCTCCCTCTCATGCTGTTGCGGGGTGTGCATACCGCTAATAAGTTTAGTTTTTTGTATGGTTTGCTTGAATTCTTGATAATTCCTATTTTCTTGTCAAGTTTGATTGAATCTGAATTGGGCAAAGAAAAGGGGATATTGACAATGTTTAATATTAAAAGGGGGAGCATCATTGTAAGAGGTGACATAGGAAGAGAAAAAGTGAAAATGGGCTGGGAGTAAACTTGAAATATAATTTTTACGCTTGTTGTAAAAGTGTCTATAAATGTTTGCATTGCAGAGCAGCCTGATTTGTACATAAACATTTGCAAGCAGTTTAAAAAGTATCTATTGTAGTTTAAGCAGTAGGCAAAAATAGATTTTATATTCCCGTTTTATTGCAGATTTGATTGAAGTTAGCCTAATAGTTTGAAACGTTTGAAGCGTTGCCGCGGAATCCTTAGGAGAACTAGCGCCTGAACATTGCAGCATCTGACGCAAGCACAAAGAAAGACAACTGACGTCTCAAATGTATGGTTTTATTCATTCCATAGTAAGAACTATTGTCTATTTACAAGAACCTCTCCCTTTTCAATCTGTTTGCTACTTCATTTTGATACAATTGCGTCATTATCCAGCATATACGTCACAGCAATTGTCTTTGACAATGTCTAATAACCGTGCTACCATGTACTGTTCAAGAGTGCTTGAATAACTGCAGATATTTCAGATAAAAGACGGTTCTTTAGAATGTTAAGACCCGTTTTTATTTAGCCATGGAAAGGTAATTATAATGCTTGCCAGAACAGATTACGTCACCTTTAAAGGCCTTTTAATATGTTTGTCGTTTACTTTATCTGTCTAATAACATGTTTGAAAAGTTGCCGTGTAATCCTTAGGAGAATTTGTGCCTAGACATTGCAGCATCTGATGCAAGCACAAAGAAACACAGGCTGAAGAGAACTGCAGTTTCAAATGCATGGTTTTATTCAATCCATAGTAAAAACTGCTGTCATTTTTAAAAGCCTTTAAATATGTCGTTGTTTGCGTTGAGAATCTTATCCCACAATCTAATGAGTGATTTGTTGCCATGAACTTCCTGTTTTATCTGTAATTTGATTGGCTGTAACAGTTTCATATAAATGTTTGTTCAGTGTATTTTAATTTGATGTGTGTGTGGCAGACCTGAGATCTGTGAGCGCTGTCATAGATCTCAGTAAACCCTTTCTTCCCCAGTGTAGCAGATTTTCTACAAATAGTTTAACTCTTCTTATTGGTCAATATGTGCTTTTATATTCGTTTGTAAGCCAATCAGATGGTAGAACAAGGTTTGGCGGTTTCTTACAAATAGCCCTGGCATTCTGAAACTTTTTAGTCAGAGTTGGCGAGGACTGTATTTGCTGCACGTCTCAAAGGTTAGTTATATTGATTTTCTACGCTATTACAATTCCAATACTATTAATAACTTTCTCAAATATCATAACGTGTTAAGCCAAGTGATGATTCCTCTTGGTAATAAAATAAAAAATGGTATTGTTGCATGTACTATACTCCATTTATTGGCTGTGTTTATAATTTGTAGCAAATCTGCTACAACGAAACATCATGGACAAAATACATTTAAAAAGATAAGTCATTCATTGTTCACTTACACAGTCGCTAGTTTCCTGAATATTTCTTTACTTACAATGTTTGAATTTGTTTTTGATTTGCTTGTATTAAACTAATTAATATGTTTAGTTGTAAAGTCCTTTTTGTCAACTTTCAGATATGGAAAGATTGTGACTTGTAACACTTACGAGATATTCGAGTTATTCCTGTGGATCATCTGCACGCGCTGCCAGCGAGATCCCCTGGAGCAGCCACAAGTAGAGAGAGGCGCTCATTACGATTGCAAAAAGAACCTTAAAATATTTTCGAATGATAAACATGTTGACAGTAAGAGTGGCAAGGGACGTTTATTTGTTTGCACAACTTTGTGCTAAGTGTAATTTTAAATGCAGGTAAGCTAGTGTAAATTAACAATTTTGTACAAGACGACATAAAGAAGTGCTAATGGCTCTTAAATATGTAAACAAATCATTTCCTCATGCAGCTGGTACACTTTGTCGCTTGGGGATTTTTACTCGTAGTTCCGTAAAATAGTTGTACTGTTCATGTCAATATTGGAAACTGAAAGCTGATCAAATATGAAGTGAATCTAATTTTATCTACTCATGTCGGAGGAATCTGGTTTAACACACTTTTGCCAGCAACAATCACAGCGCTCCTTATCTCCAGGGAGCACCGTCAAAAATGGAACTTGGTCTAGGCTTTGGATTGGACTCGTACGGATCAAAGGCCCAAAATGTATAGTCGGCTATAGTTGCCCGAACGTTTTTTATCTAGGTTTCATAACCCCTGGAGCTTGCAGGTGCTCCCTATTGCCTTGTAGTAAGTGCTTGTTTGTTTTTTGACCCATTTTAAAATTTTACGGATGTGGATATCAATTTAAAGACCCTGCAAAAGGAGAAGATGCAAACTGGCTCAATTCGGGATTGCCTTTCAAGGGCTAAAGATGCACTTTCAGATAACACAATACAGATTATATGAATAGCACTTCCCCTTCTACTACTACCATGATCATCATTATTTTTCTTTTAACTGTGATACTACAAATAATGTTGTAACAAATTGCAGTGTCTAGTATAATCCCTAGAAAATAGTCTAGTGCTTCTTAATTTTACAGATGTTCCGATTTCCATCCAAAACATATAGGCCTGTGCAGCATGATCTCTTTAAATCACAAAGAGATACTGAAGGACATAAGGAATCGGTAGGAAAAGTGTTTGGTAGAGCAGCTAATATCACAAAGTTTAATTTTTAAGGCCCTTATTCAAAGTTGTAACACTCAACATTGTGTCAAAAGGGTATGATTCAAAGATGAAAGGCATAGTACATTCAAAGATGAAAGGCATAGTACATTCAAAGATGAAAGGCATGGTACATTCAAAGATGAAAGGCATAGTACATTCAAAGATGAAAGGCATAGTACATTCAAAGATAAAAGGCATAGTACATTTAAACATGAAAGGAATAGTACGTTCAAAGATGAAAGTCATAGTACAGTTAAAGATAAAAGGCATAGTACATTCAAAGATGAAAGGCATGGTACATTCAAAGATGAAAGGCATAGTACATTCAAAGATGAAAGG
>JAAAKL020013447.1:0-12467 GCA_010016065.2 Carybdea cf. marsupialis auct. non (Linnaeus, 1758)
TGAGAAGTAGTGCTTGATTATTCAGCAGTCGAATGCCCTGTCAGTCCAATTTCGTCATCTCAAATTTCATCAAAGCTCTTGTAGAAGTTAGAGGCGTTTTTTCTTAGCCGAAGGATAGTACGTAACGATCAAAGTCACATAGTGTACCTTTTCCGTGGCTAACGTGCCTAACACTGTCATATCAATTGTAGGAAGCTAATTGCAGATCAGTGTTTTTTTCAGTTTTTTAAGTAGGTTTGTTCTCATAGACACGAGCTCTGTCACGTATCGCAATTCATAGGTATATACCCAGGAATAATATTAGTTAGTAGGCTAGTGCTCAGTCAAGACGCACACAGACTGTCTGAAACCAAGAGGTAATGTTGAGATTTGTAATTTGTTATTGTGTACGTTAGATTTATGTCGTAAACTTGTCATCTTAAATACTAGGCATCGTATCATAGTTTTACTTACATTAGGTTTTAACTCCAGATTCAAATCGAGCGATATTATTCGGTGAAATTGATTGTCGACAAAGAGAATGTGTTAGATCATGCATCAGGTTGCAAATCATATTAGGGTAGCTCGTATATGAACTAAGGTTAAGATGGCAGTCAGAGGGTAAATTGTTTTAATGATTGTTGCTGTTGTTCTTGGAACACCCCAATGCAAGAGTAGGTCTTACAGTCCTCATAAGTGGGCCAACCTTTGAGCACGTTGGTTGTGGTATTAATAAGAGTCACTGCCTAAGGTTTATCACCTGTCTCAATTGTTACAATTACTAAAACGCTTATTATTTGAGGACGTTGTGAACAGTTTGCGTCCGAATATTTCACATCATCAGCGACCTGTTCAATTATATTGTATTTCGATTGATTTATGAATATTTTCCAAATTTTTGCTGATGTATAAAAATTTAAACTTTTGGGTTTTCCTCTTTAGTTCTTTGGTAATGTAATGTCAGTTTTCAAGGTGTAATGATTCAAACTCTGAAACAGCCCTCCTTTACCGTGTAATTCTACCGTTATCTCCACTGACAGACGATTCATTCTGAGACAGAAACTATTCAACGTCTGTGACTTCATGAACTGTCAAATATACAATCTGTTTAGTTACGACATATTATCCCGAGAAGAATCAAGCAAAAAGCTTTGGCAAAGGAAACAAGCATTCTTTTGAGTACTTTAAGTCTTGCAGTACCAATAATTTGTTTACGTAGTATTATAAAAACCCTTTTCTAACCCGTTATCTTAACTTTATATCATTTGTGAGCTTGACTTGCTACTACAAAATTTGTCAACGTAATTGATTATTGAAAAGTGTTTGCTATGTAACATAGTTCGAAAACAGTGAAGTCATTTGAAAAATAATTTTGTATGAAATGCTTCATATAGGAATCTTTCTCAAGAATTAGATTAAAGAAAGGTCGCCTACACAGAAGTTTTTCGTTAACACTCTTATAGAACCATGTCACATTGAGCATAGCGAGTTCATTATTTGTTCTTTTTGCTTCTACCGTTGGTACTGCTAATAACCGTTAGTTTCGTTGTCATCATGTTCTCTGTTATGAAACAAAAGAAACGTAGCATCTTCTTCAGTCTGTGTGTCTGTACATCGTTAATTGTTCGATCCACAAATCAGCTGTTCTGATATTCAAATGGACACTTGTCTTAATATATTGCTTTTGCTATTCAGAAAAAGTGCAAATAATCTAACTTCATTGAAACTCGCAGAAAACATCCCTCTTGGCATCATTACCCTCCAGGTAAAAATATATTTCATTTCGCAGGAAATAAAGCGATAGCTTTCAAGACGAAGATTTGAAGGTATCGCCAAAGCAAAGACTGAAAAACGAGGAAACCTGAACTTACCATTTCGGCATGTCACTGCTTTAAGTCCCCATCACAAAATTGTGACTAAAAACATAATTGTGAAACTTTGACTCGTGCATTTGTTTAAAGAAACTAGAAATCAATGTTGCCTGCCTCTTTACTATTATTTTCAAGACCATATCAAAAATGTTAATCCATGTGCTTATGGACAAATATTGACAATCTGGATTGCATTCATTCTAAATTAACTTCTAAATGGTGCCTTGTTTATCATTCTTGATATATAACACTTTCTTTAGACTCTTATAGAAAAACTCACTTGAATAACGAGGTAGAAATTGCTTTATAACCCTAATTAAGAAAACTCAAGATGACAAGAAATTAAATTAATGACACTTCTTTTTAGTGTTTTTAAGAAGGGGACATTATAAATGAAAAGTGATAATACATAACAAGCAAAAGCAAAAAGAAATTTCCAAATAGTGCAGGGAAGATGCTTGAAAGTGGTTTTTCACTGAATATTGCTAAATCCCAGTAATAGGTACTACTGTATCCCGTCCTTACATCTGCTCATGATAGCTGTACAAGAACGGCTGACTTTGACCTCGTACTTGCGTCTGAACTTTTGACGATTCGATTTTTTGCGACACGTTATATAAATATTTTGGACTGCAAATTTCAGCTTTTCCCACATTTTTAATATATAAAACTGTAACACAATAATGATCTTAAACCTGTTTATTTCTATTGATACACTTCAGACTGTACAAAGATCTCATTCTTTTTAAAATATTGGTTAAAAACCTACCTGCTTGGTACCATCTTTTTGTCTTCTTATGTTGTAAAGTCCATCAGCTTTGCGGGATTTGCTTGGACCTTTCCTTAAACGCTGGGATTCCTCCATGTTCTCATTTCCTAATTCAAATTTACCTACAATTACGTGATCTAAGCTCATGTCAAAGTTCTTCACAATCTGATACTGTTACAGAGTCGCCGCAAATGTTGGAACGTCTAGTGGCGAGAAGCGGACGAAACAGTAACGTGACATAAAATAATTATACTTAACATAAATTAATAAATTCCACTACGTACAATAATCAGTTATTTACTTACATAATAGTTTTCTTTAGAATGTTCGTTGATAACGGCTTTAGGCTTCATTAGCAGTAGGTAAGATACGATTTCATTTCGAGAATTGATTCGATCCTCGGTTTAAAGGAGTAACGGTTTACAAAAAGGCGAAGTTAGCGTTTGCTTCAGGATACAGATCCGAGAACTTTATTCGTAGGTTTCTTCGGGCCTCTCCACAAACAACTGAAGGGAAACTTAAGACCAACTGTCTTTTAAATACAAAATGAATGCACTATTTTGTGCATTTTTGTTACTCTGTACCATCAACAAACCTTTTAAATCTGATATGGAGTGGGGTCTGGATGCCTAAGAAATCTCACTTGCAGATTTTATAATTAAAAATCAAGTATGGTTTGAATAAGGCCCAACAAAGCTAGAAGATCTGTAAATTTGCCAAACTTTAGAACTGAGAGATATCATTATTCGTATCTGATATATATATATATATAATATATTTATACATTTTATATATAATTATGGCAGGAGAGGATTTACAGAAAACAGATAACATCGAAACTACTAAACAATGAATCAACGCTTTATTTACTATTCTATTCTCATTGAACTAAAAAAGAGTTGTACGCTTTATTTAAAATGTAATCTGTGGATTTGTCTGGTTTTGAAAAATTGTGATTAAATGTCAATTTCTGATAAATATAGAACTTTGGAATGATGTCTTGTTGCTAAAATCGTCCCCAGCAAGTAAAACATTATAAACACTACAATTACTGTCACTAAGAACTGGTTGCAAAAATGTTATCGGTTATCAAGAACCTGTATTATGTCTATTTTTCTCTTAGCTCTAGACTAATTGAGCCTACTGACGATCATACTTCCCTTCATTAAACTTAAATTATGTTTATTATGCCACAACAAATAAGTTGTTAAGTTGGCGTACAATAGAAGAGCAAAACAGTCGTGACACATATCCAACTCAGGTGTTTTCTTATTTCTGATCTCTACTGTACCTCTGGAAAATTCAACCCTCTGTTATTCAAGCATTGTATAAAAACATGATGAAGAAGTGCAAAGAATTATCTTCCCTTTCTTTATCAATTTCTTTTGCAAGTTGCTGTTGCAATTTGCGCCATTTGTTGGAGAGTTTCAAATTGCATTACGTCAAAACCGAAAAGTGAAAAGCAGTGGCATCCTAGTGACTTGTATTGACAGATGCGTAGCACAATAACTCTTGGAAATGGTTGAAAGATCGACATTTCTTCGAGAACCTAGTATCCTGTAACGTAATTCCTCTATTGAAAGCACTCGATGCATTTCACTCGAAGATTGTAAACAATAATTCCATGAGTTCGTATAGGGATAAATCTTGGGTGGCATTTAATGAATGCGTGTAGTACCAAGATATTTCAAGACATACTTTGAATTATCTTACCAATGACAGTAATACATAAATACCATAACATTATCTGTAGCAACAGGACAAGAACCATATGATACAACAAATGTTACAATACGGACATTAGGAGGGCCCCTACCACAACCGGCTGCGGTTACGGTTTTGTTTCTCGTAGAGACTGCCTGCCAGACTAAGGTAAGTAGACGTACGTCCTGTCTGCTGGTGTTCGTCCATGGAGCAACCTTCTTGCAACAGATTTTCACGATAGATATGTCGTCCCAAGCTGTGCTGACAATCATTTCCAGGCTATGTTTAAGATTTTTTGCAAATTTAAGAATAATCTTTGATGCTATCTTAAGCCCTTGTTCCTTGTCTCTCCAACTCACTTGAGATAAATCAAATTTATCTAATCCATATCTCTTTATGTAACCAAACGTTTGGATATTTCTACTTGTTACAAGTGACGTTCATTTAGTACTTAAGATTTGAAAAGAGCAAGCTTCCTTTCAGTCTTCCATTGCAGTTGTATGGAATGGAACGGCAGCCTGACAAACTGTCGAACAGCTCCGAACAGCCTCTGATGAAGCTTACTATTATACTACCTGAAGCAAAGAATCATAACTATACCTTACAGCTGTAAAGAGATCCGTGAACTTAAGCAACTGATACCTGTAAGTCTTTGATATCTATCAAGACAGTGGTGGCTTATAAAGAAATACTGCTAACTTACGGTCTTTGTATGTTAAACTCTTCAAAATAAAACGAAGAATGGATAGAAGATAATGGGCTTATTACAGATATTTCATACAGTTGGTAGATAAGCGTCTATTTTTGTAAGACTATAGGTCACTTGGATCATAAATTGCATAAACAAGAAATAAGTAACAATGGTTAAGAAACCCAATGCTCTACGCGAAGTGAGCTTTTCAAGCAGTATTGTACTTCTCATGCAACATTCTACTTCTCATGCAACATTCTACTTCTCATTCAATTTTCTACATCTCATGAAACATTCTACTTCTCACGCAACATTCTACTTCTCATGCAACATTCTACTTCTCATGCAACATTCTACTTCTCATGCAACATTCTACTTCTCATGCAACATTCTACTTCTCATTCAATATTCTACTTCTAATGCAACATTCTACTTCTAATGCAACATTCTACTTCTCATGCAATTTTCTACTTTTCATGCAACATTCTACTTCTCATGCAATTTTCTACTTCTCATGCAACATTCTACTTCTCATGCAATTTTCTACTTCTCATGCAACATTCTACTTCTCATTCAATATTCTACTTCTCATGCAACATTCTACTTCTAATGCAACATTCTACTTCTCATGCAATTTTCTACTTTTCATGCAATTTTCTACTTCTCATGCAATTTTCAAAACAAATATTTACTGCATTCAAATCTTGAAATAACCCTCGGATTTTGTCGGACGCGAGTTGTGTGCAGCAGTATAGACATTTCTACAGGATTTGTAGACTACTAGAGGCGTTTCCATGCGGTTTTACGCAACACTTCGGACCAACCAATAGCTGCGAGATGCTTCTACAGTCAGCCATAGTGCTGGCGTAAACAGCCTCTTAATTACAGACGCGGAAACTAACAAAAGATTGCCAAAAATTGAAAAACGCCTCTTAAACACTTTTCAGATCTTCAATGTTGCACAAAAAGTCCGAGAAAGACGTTGGCTGCCGATTAGAGACTTCAATTTATTGATCAAGTAGACAAGTTAAGATTCCAGATAAGATTCTCTTTCTTTTGTTGCAGTCTTAACCAAAGTCCAACATCCACTTGTTTAGCAATAACCCAATATTCTTTTCAGGAGAGATGTGCAATAAGTTCCTTTCTATTTGCAATCCATTAGCATTTATCTGTTAAGATCGAATCGCAAAATTGAGCTTTAATATTCTTGACTTGAGACGCTTGTCAATAGCTAACAATATCACGATATCTACATCCTCAACAGCTTAACGTGATAGTCTCTTTGCAATGCGCACATCTGCGTTGCTGCAAGGATCTCTTTGAAATTATTGTTACCATGGCAACACCCAGGACCATCTAGCTACCAGACTATCCTTAATTGAAAAATGGCAATATCAACCGCAATTTCCATGTTGGTGCATTTCTCAATAACAGCAAATGTTTCATAGTTGTAAAAGTAGATATCTGAGCTAAAGCATTGATATTTTAAAGTATGAGAAATGATTGGCATGTCTATTCTTTTGTATGCAAGTATAGAAAAATCATTGATGGCTATACTTAATGTGACAATAAACTTAAAATCACCTAAACCGCTCGTTTTCAATTTAACATAGAGGATATCAATGGGAAGATAAAATGTCATCCACTATTAATAGTTTAATTACGTTGAATTTTTTTATGTTGTTAAAATTTTGAATGGGTTACGGAAATGTTTGTGGTGATCCATTAAGGAATGAAACGAGTTGCTTCATGATGGTATGCACTATACTCTTAATCGGCGATTAGGGAAATTGGGCAATTCTTCTTTCTATCTACAGCGTAAATAATGCTGATGACCGCCTGGCCAACATTGCCTCAAACCTGTCGAGCTACAGAAACGCTTTATTTTACAACTACCGATACTGAATGTCGGACCTTGAAATGAGCTAGAAAGTGAAATTTCTTAAGGGTTTATTTTTGAGTACTCACTCGTTTGTGGTATTGAATCTTAAATTGTTTAGAAACACCACAACCAGAATTTAAAAGCTTGAGTGGAAGAGTTCATTACCAAGGATTCTCTGCCTTATCAGAGGTAACTTAATCTGACTGCTTGCGCCGGAATGATGTTCACAATATTGAAATTTACTATTCCAATTTTTATAACGATAGCAAAACTAATTTAAAACTCGAAGAAATAGTTACTAAAATAAGTTATGTCGGACAAACTATTTTGTAGAAATGTAGTTTCAGATGAGATGCATGATATAAAAGTGAAATGCACTTTCTGTGGGAAGATAAACTCATAAAACTGATTGCAATACTGTCAACCAATAAATAAATGATGATTCTTCCTAATAGTCCCTATAATCCAGTGAATAAAAATATGTTATTAAATGGGCTCCCGCAATTAAATGTTATGATAATGCACTGCAATGGAACGCTAGTAACATTGCAGGTTTTTCTGATAAAGACAACCCTTTCTCTTAACCATCGCAAATTTCAAGGGCCCATGGATACATCGATTTCAGAAATAAAAAAACTGGATCGTCAAAATAGATCAACGATAATATCTAGCTTGGATAAAGGTTAGACCCATGTTGTCAGTAAATGTCATTTAGGCTGAGCATCATAGCGTTATCTTACCGAAAATTGAAGAGTTAAGCCCTCTATCAATCAACTTATATATAAGAACACCTCATGTTTATTGACTATTCACAGTCCAAACCTTCCTCTCTCTCTCCCTGTGACTCCCATCAATTCATCCCCATTTTTTCGGCCACCTGTTGAAATAATTCAGGGTAAAACATAGTATATAATGTTTGTATTTGAAGAGACGTCGCCTTTGATTTCATCATTTACATTTAGCGATCCCCTCATGTATTCCACGTGCAATGTATGAGCAGATGGCGTACGAAAATAGCATTATTAGTGTTTCTAATTTGATTTCAGTGGCTCCCTCTAGGTTTTCATTGGCTAAGGTTTAAACGTTAGGAGATATAAAAAATAAGTTTGATGACTTTCACTAGTGTTTATCCTCTTTCAAATTCATATGGTTTATCTCCTAGAAAGCGTCAACGTTGTCATATCAAAGACAGTTCCTTTTAAGTGTAGGTACCAAAGATTCTTTTACCTTTCTTTTAATTGTCTTTCCGTACGTCTACACCAAAAAGCATTTGTAGGTAAAGAAACAGATGCAATCAGTAGCCTACATGTATTCTATGTATTTCAGGTGCCTTGGCAGGTGTTAGTTGTAGCAATTTTGTGGTTGCGATGGCATTAAATTCTGTCTTCTTCGATATACATATGTTTTATGATATGGCAATCGTCTCTCTTCTTTATATCTTGTTTTTCTCAATGACAAACATTTTATAGCCTCTGATAGTACAAGCTAGAGGTCTATAAATCACCGAACTTTTCTTGATATATTGTTTCACTGAAATTTATAACTTATGATTATCATTGCTTTTCCAACATTCATAGCAAAATCAGATACCAGGATAAAGGACTGATTTCATAATTTCAATTTTACTATTGTAGACAATTCTTTTAGCATATACCAATAATGACGCTAATTTTACCCTCCATGATAAGCCAATATCGTATATCTTTGAAATTTCTTCACCCTAATAATCATCCAGATAATAAAATGAAACAACTTTGAAATCAGATCTTGATGACTAAAGTGCGACTTCTGTCTTCATCCTTAGTGTTAATAGAAGGCTTAATGCTTTTATAAAATGCTTTGTTCACACAGTTCTTCTGTTTACACTGAATACAGGCTGAATACAGAAGTCGC
Organism: Carybdea cf. marsupialis auct. non (Linnaeus, 1758); assembly: GCA_010016065.2. NCBI lineage: Eukaryota > Metazoa > Cnidaria > Cubozoa > Carybdeida > Carybdeidae > Carybdea > Carybdea cf. marsupialis auct. non (Linnaeus, 1758). Next base: position 8,790 of record JAAAKL020013447.1, read on the forward strand.
ACTTTAGTCATTAAAACTTTTAACATTTTCAATAAAAGATTTTAGTATGAACATGTGTTATATGAGGTAATGTAATTTTTAGCAAACAGTTTTGCTGCTTTTTATATGTTTTTTATTAGATTATTGAACTTTATTCACGGTGATTTCTTATGATGTAAGGTACACCGGAAGGATTATTCAGGTTCACTGAGATCAAGTCATGCCCCCCAACCTCATAAATACTTCGAAATATATTGTCAAAATAGAATACATTGTTGTAGGGGATTCCCAATGAAATTAGAATTTACAAAATGTTTTTACCAAACAACCTTGAAATTTTTCAGTTCTATTTTGAGTCACAGGAATCGTTTTGCAGCCAGTCCCCAGCATCATTATCATCATCATTGTAATTAATTGTTCTGCCAGTTGGCTGATCCTCTTGTCTGTCACTTCCATCTCTCTCGATCTAGTGTTGTCTCTCCAACATCTAATATCTAAAGATTGTTGACAGGTTGCGCTCTGGATTTCATCTCTTAACACGGAGACCTTTGACAACTGTGTATGGTAAAACAGCCATAACAAAAGAATTTCACCCCGCAACCTCAGTTCAGCATTAATAACGTTGAAAAAAGCAGTAATAAAATAATATTTCATCAAGAGGCTTGTACTTTAAGAATTCTTTGAGTACGTTAAATTTAAATGGTTGTGTAGAAAGGCGACGTTTTTCAAATTCCAAGCCTATTCTTTCTTAGTACAGTGTTTCAAACGTCTAAAGGATTTCTAAAATATGTGCTGCCGTCATATCACTGCATTAAAGATGTTGTTTCCATTACCTAATCCTCCATAATTTATATGACAATGACAAGGAGAGTGTTACTCATGATACACGATGAAATGACAATGGGTCTTCATACTGTCACAATATGAGCAGAACGTACGATCATGGGAAACTGAGAACGTGATACTCGGTGGTGTAGAAATGACTTTGTGATTCGCCAAGCTTGCCCCTTCCGTTGGCATACATTATTTCATATCGAGTATGATATCCCAATGATAATAGAAACGGCGACAGATACTCATTACTAAGTTCATGATCAAGCCATGCTGAACGGTGATGTATCTCATAGCATAACTTAGAATTGTATGAATGTTACTTCATTATCAAGGATGAGTTTTGATATTTCACAAATGAAGGCCATAGGTGTTGATAATTCACTTTGTCACTATATAATTATAGACGGCCTTTACGCATCATGCGTCTACTTGCCCCCAGATTGATAGCCAATGTTTTGACACTCCAAGATTGATTAATTGTACTTAAACATTAAATGAATGCTTTGCTATTTTAAGAAATTAGGCTGCAAGTAACATCCCCATTTGAGACTAAACATGAAATAATACAAACTAGAATTTTAGCATAAGAAAGTTCTTCTTTCATCTGCTCGTTTAACTAAGAAATTCAACATCACTTTCATTGAGTGCACTAGCTATCCCAAGTCTAATGAAGTTTAAATAGGGGAAGTAGGTCACCAAAATAATCCTCCCTCAATTATTATTCCAACGCAGAAACAATCATGATTACAAAATCTAAAAGCTATCATAGTAACATGATCTAACTATTTACAAGAGAAACTATATTCGTCTGTTGTCCCTGCCCTAAGATACTTCAGCATGTCTTCATCTACAAGGGATGGCGACAACTTAGCATCGTCTTGAAGGCCAGAGAAACTGTGCCGTTTCATAATGGATGACTCTACGTCCATTCCAATAGACTCCTCTGATATTTTCTTGAATGTTTCATTTCTTTGGTAACGTCCGTTATTACGCTGCCCTTTCTTTGCTGGACCTGGAACGGTACCCCATTTGGCATCAACTGGCATGGACGTCGTGCTCGGCCGTCGTGGTGTCATTGATTCCTTACGGTAAAGTCCATTAAATCCAATGTATGGGGTCACAACGCGCGAGACAAGTCGCTCTAGTTTCAAATAATTTTCACTCGGAGGACCATTATCATGTACACTTGCTAACACTAGCAACATTTGCTTTACATCTGTGGGAACCTCAATTTGGGTATTTCGAAGTGTCTCGTCAATTTTTGTCTTCAACAAAACAATATCTCGAAAACCTGTTAAAGTTGTTCCTCGTATTGACAAACCTTGCTCTTGAACTGGGTAAAAAACGGCTTGTAGAGTTGTTAAGATATTGTTATAAAAGTCCCTCCAAACCTCTGCTAACCTTTGAAGTAGCACAGGCCCTGATTTCTCTTTGACATACTCTCGTAGAATAATCAAGCCCTTTAGCAATATCGTCTCCTTGTAATGGTCAACCATAGAGCGTCCCATACTCGAGTCTAAGACATTTCGGACAACTTCATTAAGACTGTCTAATTCAAGACCACGTAGCTTCCCATTGTGGAATAAAAAGATAACACTGTTTTGCAGCTTCTTCCAGCTGTCGTTGTTTATTGAATTGATGGATGTAACAGATTGACTCACTTGCCGATGTTCGGCCGTTAAGTTGTATCGCTGTTGTCGTGGTAAAGAACTTGTGTGATAAGTTCTCGGCACATCTCCTAAGTCAGTCGCCATCTTCTAAAGCTTTTACTGTCCCTCGTTGTCAATCGATATCAAATATCGAGATCTGTAATGAAAAGCAGTGGTGTGAGTAAACGATTTGTAACATGGTCGAGTGAAGAGAGCAGTAAAAGCAAAATTTTGTTATTTAAGTCATTTGGAACTTTAGTTAACTTATTTCAACTTAATGAAATGAATAGCTTGTAACTTCAATCCTTTTAAAGTACCTTACATGAACACCCTCCGTAAGACAAAAAGTCACACATTGTTACTATTTTAACAGGCGGCCCTTGCGAAGAAAACTTAAAACGGGTAGCAAATCTTTGTTTAGAATATTGTCTTTAGTACAACGTCTCATGTACCTCATAGGTCTGGTTTATCTAAACAAGGTTTTGTATGAAGATATTTGTAAGCGATGGGGCATTCCCCCCGTGCTCTCTGCTGGCACTTTACCTGATACACCTACCACTCTCAGACGCTACCCTTAAATCAAAGTCTCGCTTTACAATTCAAAAGTTTAATAATTTGTCGTATCATTCGATTTATTACGGTAAACATGAGGCTGTCAGCTAAATTCCTTTAACAGCGCTTTTGTTAAGTAGAACTTCTTCAATCCGGTTTGATATCGATTAGGTGACATTGAACTTAAACACTTAAAGTATAAAACCGAAATGCTTAATGCTGATAGCTAAATCTCAACAAGGGTATCCCACTAGCAAGGCATATAATTGGGTAAACATAGCTGAGGACCAGCAAAAACAAAATCACAAATAGGGATGGAAGGATAGCTCGGGTTACTAAATGTACTATACAGATTAAATTGAAAGAAGTCACAAAATAAAGTGTGCGGGTAATAGCGTAGTCAGTTATATATTGCTCCTCCAGAAGACATGCTATAATTGTAAAATGCTAAAAACTTTAAATTTCGAGGCTATGTATCAATAAATTGAACTAATCTAATACAATAAATGTGTATGTGTGTATGTGCCTGTATGTGTGTGTGTGTGTAAGTGGAGTAGGCAGCCACACAATTTTGCCTATCAGTATGAAACTTTGTATGGACACTCTCCTGGACCAGGGACAGGTTATTAGTGGGGGGTTTACAGCCTCAGAGGCCGCTGGATGC
>JAAAKL020013448.1:0-12467 GCA_010016065.2 Carybdea cf. marsupialis auct. non (Linnaeus, 1758)
GGGGATATGACAAAGTGCTTACCCTTTAATGTGCCACTGTCTAGATATAATATCCTACATATGACAAATAGGCGTATTTACAGAATCTACATGAAAATTCACGGATTTTCAGTCTTACTTCATAATGATTATACTAAGATATCTTTCTCCTTTTATTAAAAAGTGAAAATTGATTTAAAAAGCGGCCAAGAAATCACGAGGAACTGATCAGGTACAACATCAAGAAGCTAACATCACTTCATTGCATTCTGTTAACTCCGTTAAGGTTACCTTAGCGACAACAGCTTATAATGTGGATGCAAAGTGTGACGTCACGATTTTGAAAATGGTTCAATGATGGAAAATACTCAATGTTCATGTTGCCGTATTGATAAGAACACTAATGGTCATAATTGACTGTGATGTGCATTTTCCGGCACCGAGATATCAGTTTTCAAAGTTTTTAAATCTCTCTAGCAAATCTTATCATTTGATACTGGATCCTAATGTAAGGATCTAAGGGATATTACGACAGTTTTAACCAGATATTTTTGAGATTCAAACGCCTCAAGTTTAAACACTATAGACACCTCAGGTCCGGTGTTTTGGGAGACAGCCTATCACAGTGTTACCTTTAGATATCTTTAGTCAAATCTTGCTATTTCCACAACTTTTGATCTTTGACGTCATCACTTTCCTTTCGCATTACCCCGGTCGTCAAATTTTTTCCCGGCAGATGATGTCGTATCTAGGAGCAAGCAATTTTGAAAGACGCATTTTGTCAGCGCTGCCATCGGATTTATAGACGCAAATCAAGCAAGAGTTAAAACTTTGAATTACTGGATCTAATAAAACTGAAGCTGTGACGAAGGTTGGTGCCTAGAAGTAGTCTGGAAATGAGTTGAGCATCAGATGTGACGCACGTGACTATACTTAAGATAACTACTTTGACCTGAGGGTCAGAGTTTCAAAGTTTAACAAAGTTCATGAATAGTGGACTTTCAGAGTTTAGAGTTGTATTACTGATTTATGTAAAGCAATATGGAAAACAAGGATGAACGTGTCTTACATAAATTCTAGCTCTGACACAATCTGTTAGTACTATGCGGTACAGTTGGAACCAAAGAAGCACAAAGCCAGCGAGAAAAAATTGTGTGTGTGTGTGTGTGGGAGGGGGGGGGGGCACAAAGTTGCGCTTCATTGCTACATTCAACGTACAGAAACAGGGCATTAGTATATGCTGATCAAAGCCACGAAGCCGTATCGTGCCTGGCAGCTTTGAGGAAACATAAAATCGATTATAGGAACTACAAAACGTAATGCAATACATTTGATAACATATTTCTTAATGCAAATTTTGTAACTTCTCTCCATTAGTAACCAAAATGTCAAAAAACCTTATCCAGAAACCAACAGTAAAAGGAACCTTCCAGCAAAATAAATATAATCAAGTTTTCTCTACTTAAAGAAATGCTTTCTGGGCTTCAAATTTTCAAAAGATTATCAAAATTCTGGGACATCAAGTTTTGACGTACAATATGTAGAAAAATTATTTCCGACTCTCGTTTTGTAGTTTTATATGTCTCGTTTTGTAGCTGGTATGTATCTACCTTACTAAGTGCTGAAAACAGATATTCAACGCCGGCTAAATCATATCCAGCAGTAGCAGAACTTGATACAGCATTACAAGAGCTGTTGCAGAGTCCTTGTGGAGGATTTTCAATATGCTTGTACAAACTTTGTTTAAGTCGATAGTAATTTCTGCTATAATGTAGGAACATGATTTTTTCGTGATCCCTCGCCAATATACGTCGATAGACACGACCCGCTGCGTCATGATCAACCTTACGTAGCCCTTCAGACAGCATTTTTGTCCTAACGATGGGTATTCTCATCGCGTATCGAAAAGGGGGCACTAATTGATTCAAATTCATGACTTTTGGAGATGAAGATACAAGACACTCCATTAAATCTAACATCTTAGTACTCTCTGATGAGAATCTGGGGCTTAAACCTTCCTCAACGTGGTCGATGCAATTGGCGACATCTGAATGCAAATTTATACTGCCACGAGCTGGAAAGTAATGTTTCATTAAGCTAGCATGAAAATGAGAACGCAGGTGGACGGGTCGAGATAGCCGAGAACTCCCCTTAAATAAATATAGAAGGCAAACTTGGAATCACAGGTCTCCTTTAATTTGCCTAGTCCTGTGTCTTTCTGTGCCATTGCAAGAAATGGGCTTATTCCTTTATATTCGACTCTGATCTTCAATGCTATATCAAATCAAGTAACTTCTATAAGGCAACACGGGTACAAATAAAGCATAGCTTCTACCAGTCAGGAGACTGGTAGGTGGCCGAGTGGTCACAATTTATCTGTGATATGCTACGAAGGTGTCAAAGGTGAGGATTTTGCTCATATTCGTTTCCTAGCGTGAATTTTTTGTACCTTTTCAAGGAATTAAACAAAACACACTTATAGCATATTTTCTGACTTACGGGTAGTTAATGAGGGGCAAGATCTATTCGTTGGGCGGGTAATGCTACCCGTGCCCCTCCCTTGGCCTCGTGCCTGGAGACGAAACATTTACTATTGTTATTGTGCAGTGCCTATAGCAGTAACTCGAAAATCGAAGGTGGAGATACTACAAGGTAGGGCAGTCTTGCGACTTCTGAAAATTTTGAATGCGATTGATTGACTTTTCTCTTTCGCAATGGAGGATGTCAATCACAGTACTTGTTCATTTTAATAGATGAGAGAACGGAAGCAGCAAATTTAGAGAAGTAGATTCTGTCTTCTTCAATGGCTGGACCGTTATTTCTTTATAATAAAGTTTGTAGAAGATTTCTTCTCTGTAGTTCAACCAGTACTCCCCCGCTTAAACAATATCGCCCTGTTTGCTCCACTTTGCACCCATAAAGATTTCTGCCTGCAAGGCCAAAATTTTCTAAAAATTTCAAAATCCGTTGAAAAAGTGTCGTCACGTTGTTTTTATTCGAACGAGCTCTGACAATCTTAAAGAACCATTCCTCTTATCTGAAATGCATGAACTATTTAGTAAAGGCTTTGTGGAAAACGTCAACTGCAAGAACGTTCTCCTGCTCAGTACAATCAATCTATTTTTCATTAAAGTTGAATAGTAGATCACAATAAGGAATCAAATATTGTTGTTAAGTAAGTACACCTTGGACTATTTAAGCAAGGTATCAGTTTTTACCTTCCAAAATCGATCTCTCCATAAACGGTACCATTTTCAGATTCGCTGTAGATCTGGTACAGATCAAGGCAAGCGATTTTGTATAGCCTTTCCATCCTGATTATAATATTACAGATTTGAGCATGTACGCCATAATTTGTCATCTGCATACTCAAAGTTCAGGTTCTATATCTTCCTCATTTGGAGTGCCAAAAATTCCCCCAAGATACACGACAATTATTTTATTTTCCACGTGATTTGGTTTTGTTGAAATGTAGGTTGTGATGATCTGCGAAGCTTTCTGAGGGCAAGTGTTTCATTGGCATAGTTGCGTTTGAAGCATTGAAGAGCATACGCCCTCGGCCACTCCTCGGCGTCCTTTCAAGCGTAGGAAGCCTTGTGCGACTCGATGAGGAAACGGTAGCTTGGTTGGACACAGACGTCCCAGTTTAGAGCTCGGTAAATTAAACGAGCGACGATTTCAAGTCCTACAAGGGAAGGTTTCATAACTCTTTAATGCAGGATTGTTTACGGCGATCTTTCTCCTCTGTAAAATTATTTCTTTCGGAGGTTGTGTCCTATGAAACAACAGAGACAATTGAACAAGTATTCATAAAAACATTGGATATCAAATGGCTGTTACAGACAGCAAACACAGGTCATGAATACGAAATTTTCTCATAACGACGTCTACAATTGTCTTACATTGAAGATCTTAACATGACGTAATTACATATCATTTTTGTTATTGAAAGCAGCAATTTACAAATTGCAGGTCCTAAAGATTTTAAGTTCACCTAATTTCCGATGACGTAAACAAAATTATTACTTATTCAGGATTGTTTTAAAAAATTTGAGACCCTGTTTTACACCGGTACGGATACACTTGGATCCGCGCCAGAACTGGTAAGGATTGACCTTTTACATTAGTTATAGTAGATCCTCACTCGTTTGGATCTACTATCCTCATTAGTTTGGGATTGTTTTTAAAGGTGGATCAGTTTGGATCTGACCTCGTGTAAGCACCCGAATCCATATGAAAATTGATGCGGATCGAAAATGAAGCAAGAAAGCTGCAACTACGAGATAATAAGGAGGGAAGGTGTGACGTCACGATTCTTAATATGCTTGAATTATATTGCCCTAATAATAAGAACGTCAATGAACAAAATCGAGAGTGTTGCCCTTTCCCATAACCGAGATATCATCTTCCATAGTTTTAAATATGTCTAAAAATCCCTTATTATTTGATGCTGGATCCTTACTTAAGGATTAAGGGAATATAAACTGAGTTCTGAGCAGAGATTTTGAAATTCAAAGGCCTCTATTTTAAACACTACATACAGTGCAGGTCTTGTATTTTGGGAAACAGCCTATTTCAGAGTTGCCTATAGATATCTGGGGTCAAATAGTAATATTTCCAAAACTTTTGATCTGTCACGTCATCACTTACTCTCCGCATTGATGCATCGAAGTCCATTGCATTGTCCCAGGGCGGTCTAAACAAAATTATTTAGATAGCCCTGTATTGTCCCTATATCCACAGCCCTGTACAGTTTGTCTTCTTGATTCTTTCCACAAATACAGAATTAAGTCTTTGTCGTCATCGTCATTTATGTTAAAATGAGTGGAATGAAACGAAGATCATAGACTTTGATTGGAGAAATAGACATTTCTCAATGATTAGCCCGGGCAGTCTCACCACGAAAGTGCACTTTTTGTTCAGCACTCAGTTTCCGTTTCTTTCGCACAGCAACATAAAACCCACGCACTGGCCATTCGTGAACCATTTAAGGTTGAGTATTTTAAAAACTCGCGGAATCCTTTGGAGAGAACATTTCCTTTATCATAAGGACTTAAAAACAGTTTGTTTCCCTTATAATATTACATTGTCTTTATGTTACAATTACCGTACCAAAAATCTAGCACATCAAAGTATCTAGAATTGACATCCTTTAGCCATGCCTAGATTTACAATCTTGGAATATTATAGGTTAAACAATCCTTAATCCGTAGCAAAAGGATCTAAAAGGCTTTCATTACAGGTATTACTTGGTTTCTACCAATCTCCGCGAAACTTTACGCGGCTGTGGCATGTACCTTTCCAAAATCGCTGCTTTCAAATTCGACACTTTGGGTACAAATTAAAGCTCTCGGTTATAGGCAGTATGTTGGGGAAAGAGGCCCTGCTTAAGACATATTAGATGAAAATGTCAACAGATGAGGATACAGATTCGAAACATATGAATTTCCAAATAAGTTTTATGACATTTCCTAAAACTTTCCTAAAAAGGTAAGTTTTGTTTAGAAGTGGTAAAAAATTTGAAAGTGTTGTTCACGGTAGTTTTGAAATGTGTAACTCCATGAAGATATTACAGCAGGCTCTTGGAAAAGGTTTTATTGGGCAACCACTCTCATTAAAAAGCAGTGTCCTGTATCGCCTGCTTTGGAGTCTTGCTGACAAAAGGCATCAATGGTTTGTGAAGAATTACACGTTGGCAAACCATTAGAAACTGCGTAACAATTTTGAAGGCAATGTATACAGAGAGATAAAGTACTCTTTATTGTACAATGATAAATGATTGGACCCCTCATATTTTTACCTTTTTATCAAGATCTTACGAAAGTTGGAAAAGGTTTCTTGGCTAGCTCTTCTCTTTAAAATTACAATCTTCTCTTGTTTGATTTGCAAACCTCAAAAGAATCTCGGTAGTGTACCGAAGACGCCACAACTTCAAACCATAAAAATAGTAACGTTGTTTACAATTACTCTCACCACGATTTGATGCTCATTGAAAGATTATCGATTGGAACCATTAAAATCTCACAGAAGTTGATATAATTTTAATGAGGTGCCTCTGTTACTTGAGATATTTGCTTCTATTACTAGGCTTTGAAAGGAACTTGTCAGTCAACTGGGAAATATATAGTGTCAAATCAAACAAAGCATTAAAAATGTTTAGAGTTGAAGTCAACGGGAGACCGCCCCTGTAAATGTGCTCTCTCCACAGGACATTGCTCACTCTGGCTGCTCTTTCATGAAGAATGATAATTGACAGGAAAGGGAAAGCTTTGTTTGCACCATCAAAGTTTTACAGATATTGATATAAATAGTATGGGCAGCCTCTGGCATTAAGAATAATAGCCTCTATTTGTATCTTCGAAAAGAAACTTGTTAGTTTGCTGAGGAACGCATAGAGTCAAATCATAAGAGGCATTAAAAAATGTTTCTAGTTAATTTCACCTCGACTGATGCTCTTACGTGAAGAATGATAAATGATAGGAAGAGAAAAATAAATCTTGCAATATGTTTTTAAAACCTTGTGAGATGGTTTAATCTCAAGTGGAATCCTTTACTTTTTAGATCTTTATTATAGGAATTGGATACCTTTATTGAGTTTACTGAAATCCTGGATGCAATTTGTGAAAATTGTTCATGACTGGATCCTTATCACAAACTAATTGTTACGTTGTCATTGCTCCTTACAAGTTGAAAGCTAATGGACACTGTTGTTGTGGATACGTAGTGGGAAGCCAAGAAATACCTCTGGACTTGAATTACGATTCGCTCTTATTTAATGGTGGATAGTTAGAATAATACGAGCAATGCAGAGAAATTGGATAAGACATGTCTTGAGGGAAGAGAGATTAAGATGATGATATTATAAAGGGATAGAATGATGGAAGAAGGCCCTAGAGGTAGATGAGAAAGTCACTTCCAGACGACCTGAAGGCGGGTAGGAGCTACCACAAGCTAAATAAAATGGGCAGGAATCTAGGGATGTAGCAGATTCGTGTGCCTAGTGCAGAACACGACGAATGAGAAGAAAGTGGATCACACTTTGGAAATTGTTAAAGCATTGTTGTGGCTTGTCAGTATTCTTCCAAGTTGGATTATGTATCTATTTAACAAGGACCTACATGTAGGTCTGGAAGTCGAGTTGCATCACAGGATAGAATTCAAGCGGTCAGATCATCTCTAAAATAGACTCGAAAGAAAAACTATAACTTTAAATAGCAAAATCTGGTTGGAGGGAAAGCTTCGGGTGTGGTGGAGACGCATACAGCATGCACGTCTTCTAAAGTTGTGAAGAAATTGGCTATAGAGGACAAAACGAGAGAAAGAACTACAGAACTGAGTTGATTTTGCTGTTGGATGTAAAGCTGCCATTGCCAATTTCAACACGGTGAATACCATAATGCCGAATCTTCTCAAAACTCGACTCTCTTCTAACGACAGATTCCTTTGAATCTTCGCAGATCAAACATTTCTATGCACAAAAGTCAGATGCATTTTGGAGAACTGTAAGTTGTTTACCGCAAATAACGATGATTTGTACATTATACCTTTGACATATATTATCTTGATTATGAATTTGTACGTCATAGCATGCTGCTCGTTTCTTTGTCTGTCTTTTTGTCTAATCTGTTCACCCTTTGTCTAACAAAGTAGAATTGATTTTCATCTCCAATTATGCATACGGGGCGACCATGACAAAAGGCTCGTGTATCTTAAGTACTTATAAGCGTTGTCATAGCCCATTCCGCCCCGTAATGAAGTGATATCCCGGGGATTTGCTTTATGGACATTAGAGGACATTCACCAACGTCCTCAGAGTAAAGTAGTGACAAGATAAAAAGCAATTAGAGAACAACACAATATAAGAGTTGCACAATTACAAAGCTTTAAGAAGTTAAAAAGTAAACAATTGTCAACGATTTAACCTAAACTGCTTCTAGAATCTAGTGAAATTATGAGTTTAATCTGTTTTACATCTATGTCACGACTAGTTGCTTTTTAAAATAGTTTTGTTTATGTCAGTTCCACAACTTCACGAAACGCGCTCGCTCTCAACTACTTGATGCTGGCACTTAAGTCAATGAAAAAATCCTCCCTAATAAATCAACAAATATTTTCGTAATAGACCACATGGTTGAGATTATCTCAAGATGATAATATGGCATTCGGGGGTATAATTTTTCAAAAAGTGCAGTTTGTATTCCCCTACAATTAAAAACAGGGGAGTGATGTTTATTGCACTGAACACGATTCCTGCACCCAATACTGATGGCATTGAGGATGTGATAAGACTAGAGTGATTGTGATGATAAAAATTATACCGATGAAGTATCAATGTTTAAGTCTATACAAGAATGCCAAACGTAAAGATTGTGAAATTTACATTTTGTTTGCTTTACATTTTAGCTCCATTGTAGTTCAACTGTGCTTCATAGTCTATGAATAAGATGCTTCCATTACGCTACCCTAACTTACGCGACATATACATATTCTTTGCAGCAATCTTTTCCTGCATATTTTTTAATGGTAATCGTAATGATAAAGTAGATAAAGTGACGATGACGATGATGATGTTCGCCTATTCTTTACGGAAGCAATTTGTAGCCTGTGGTCTATTTTAGGGCCCATAACCTATTAGGAATTGTATCGAGAAATAGGTTATTTCAGCTGCTCTGGTTCGTGATTTCCAAAATGAAATCAACGTATACAATCAAAGTTCTATTCGTATCGGTAACTAACCAAATTATCTAACTGCATATAACTATAGCATACGCATTTTAATTGATGTTTAAATTTTTCTCAAAATCTGCGAGTGATGTTTGTTATACAGGAGTGGGTCTGGGAGAGGAAACAAGTTCCGGATCTCTTTTTAGGGCATATGTAAGCTGTTTGTTATAAGCTTATAATGAAGAACTTCTGGGATCACTAGCACAAGCTTAATTTAGATTTTTTCCGTCAACATCCACAACTAGGTGCTTAGGTATTGCTAAACTACGTGTTCTGTTCAACATTTTGGCTAAGTTAGGGTGCTCCACAGAAATGAGTCACTGTATGTTACAATGATATCTATATCTTCATGTTACTTCTTTTTGAGCCACTGGTGCCCTGTCCTGGCGGCTACCGACACGACAAATGTAATCTGACACCCATAAATGTATTCAACATCCATAAACAAAATATTTATTTAAGAGCCTTCCAAATGCAAGTGCGGACGGTTCAAATCTGAGTAAGGTTGTTTTGGTCAGGAGATCACTAACTTGGTACTCATTCATGCAGCCTCCCTTACAATCAACATTTAAATTGGAATCAAGTGATAAGCAGTTTGTAACAACTCCAGCCTGTAAAATTTGAGTTAAGTCTGAAGAAGGTTGACTTGACAAAACGAAATATGAGTTAATTTTAGTATACAGCAACCCCGTAGCTGACTTCGTTTGAGTATGGAGCAAATTTTGAAACAGAAATCATTCGCGGGGGCTAGGTCTAAACGACCGAAAAAAACCCAGTAAAAACAAACATAGGGAGTCAGTAGAATACTATCAAAGATGGCTGCCGAATAGATGAATTTCTACGTAAATTGTTCTCAACTCCTAAAGTTTACAAATTTTGTTAAAGACAAAAATTATTTGTATTACTTTCCCAGAAGGGGCTATATGACATTAGGAAGTCTTCCAGGAGGGGCTAAGCCCCTCACAGCCTCCCAACTACGGGCGGGGTATGCAGAATACATTGCATTGTTCCTCTCCGTTTAGTGTGATACGTATTATCATTCATATTCTTTATGTGCAGGATTTAAACTTTGAGTGGCTCTAAGTTGATGTTTATTTCAATGTAACAGGCTACCTATACTGCTATTGATTTGTTTTCATGACACAAAGTACTGTAATCTGGGGTGAACCCAAGTTAGTTTCACTCAATGCACATTTTGGTTGTGTTAACGCAATCAGCCTGGGTTAGGTCGGGTTTGGACCCAATTACAACTGACCCTCCTTAGTTCACCCTAGTTTCAATTTGGATTACTTTTTTATGGGAGGAGGGTGGTCAAATGTGAATTAGCTTTTAAATTGATTTATACTTATTATTTGTTGAACCCCTCCCCCAGCCGAGATCGTAACCCCATCCAGATTGTGGATTCCTAATAGGCCGGCGGCCCTAAATTTCCTTGATATCTCATAAATGGCCTAAAGTGTTTTCAAAACAAATTTATATAGGGAGTATTTTCAAAAAAAAGTTCAAAACGTTGCTGCTGGTGATGTTATGGTTGGCCCCTACGAAGCATCACGCACAGACAACACTGAACGTCGACGGTGAAAAGTCTGGGCTTTTTTTGTATCAATCTGGCAAATTTCACGTAAAATAGCTCCTTGCGCTCAATTAAGCTCCACATTGCGACCCAACTTATTCAATCACAATATTTAAGAATTTGTTGCTGTTGTAGATTTGTTTGTCGTGTTTAGCTTTACTCCAACTAGACTTCTGGTGATAAGTCACTTAACAGACCCATTTCTTTCACCAGTGTTGGCGAACAACTCCAACCCTTACAAACGTAGTTTACTTTCTCGGTTTGGTGCACGCTCTGCTTTTCCACTACATCTACATTACGTCCATGGCCAAACCATTTCTATAATAGTAGGTTCAACAATTTTCATCAATTTTCTCCTTGGAACGTCTTCCTCTATACCACATCTCATTCATACAGCTCTAAGGGGCAAGAGCATCTGGTTAAAGACTTAATCCTCTTGACGTACTTGAGTGATACATTTAAGCTATCCTTTCACCTTACCTCTCTATACACCAGTATAACGTTCGAAGACACGCTGCCCATCGTCCAAGACTTGCTTAACAGCTCCCTTGCATACCGACCTTTCACTAAAACCCTCCGACATCAATGGAATCCTCGAAGTCCTTCTCCACAACACCTGCTTCCTCTTCAACAGCGAAATCTACACACAGACCAATGGAATCCTGATGGGAGCTCTATCATCTCCAAATTACTCATGCAGGCCTTCGGAAGTACAGCCCCGGCCACTGCAGACGAGAAACTGTCCATTTGGGAAAGATGTATTTGCTGTCTTTAAGAAGTAATATTTACACAGCTTCCTCAAACACATCAACAGTCTCTACTCCAACATCCAATTTACCATGGAAACAGAAGAAGATCACAAACTATCTTTCCTAGACGTCCTTCTTACTCGAAAAACAAGTGGTAGCATTGCAGTCTCGATCTATAGAAAGCCAACCGGCACAGACCAATATCTCAACAACACATCACACCAACCAATCTCATCAGTGGCATCCCCACCCTATTTAGGAGAGCAAGAGGGATCATAAATGATCCTGCCTTCCTACTAACAGAAGACTACTAACAGAAGAAACTCCTAAAAGGCGACCTCGCATCCAAGGGGTATAGCCCAAACGACATCAAAGCAGCTTTACGAAGAAAGAGAGCACAAGGTCAAGATCTAGATATGGAACCCCTCAAGCACATACACCTTCCTAATATCAAAGACACAAGTGAAACCATGAAAAGAATCCTTTATCAACACAAGATTCAATGATCCTTTTCCCCCCGCCTCCATCTTATCAAAATTCACTATAAAATCCAAATGGCCCTGCCCCTTCAGCAGAAACAAAGAACCTCGTATACAGATTAAGATCCAAAGACTGTTAAGCAACATACATTGGTGAATCCAAACGTTCTTTAGACCAGAGGAAAAAAGAACCGAAGAAAACAGTAGAAAGGGAAGAAATAAAGAGCCACGAGCTCGAGGAACATTGCAGAAAAAATTACCACGCCTTCCATTAGGCATATAGCTAGATACTGGACATAGAGATCAACACTACAATCAGGAACATCAGACAGCAACAACCACATCAGCAACATTTCTTACAATCTCCAACACATATGGCTCAAAGCAATATCAAAGAAAACCCAACAAACACAAAATCGACATGGCGCAACCTCTCCAACAAGTTTTGTCCCTATTTCATTGGAGGTCCGCAATCTGACACCGTAAACATCGAGTCTATTAGCCTGAACATGGGAGAAGTATCTCTGGAAACGCAGGGCCGACAAAGACTACGACTCACGACATGATCAGCATCTTGCATGTGTTGTATAAACTGAGTCGACAAGTGTTTGATATTTCAAGCTACATAGATAATGATGACCACTCTCTCTACATACCTTGTTATCTTATTACATCGCCATAAAATCTTCATTTCTATTCAATGACTATCCTATCGATTGTTGCTCTTCTAAATTATGATAACTGACTACATTGTTGAGAACTTTCCACCATTCAACCAGGTACTCTACAAATGCACAGGCATTTACTGCTCAAAATATTCGATAAGGAGATAGTTAATATAGAAGTTTTGCACAGAGGTTTCACCTGGGTGAAATGAAGCTGTACTAGGCATGTGAGGCACTTCTGGACGATGAGCAACACCTGGACTATAGAAAAGCAACTTACTTCACCATTTCTATTCCT
>JAAAKL020013449.1:0-12466 GCA_010016065.2 Carybdea cf. marsupialis auct. non (Linnaeus, 1758)
CGCTTAGAAGCTTTCGTAACTTCTCTTTGCCACAGTGACGGGGCTCACTCAGCCCGACGAAAACGGGGTTACGAAAACTCTAGAAGTCGGTCGGATGGATTAGGCCCTTATTTAGATGGCCAAGCCTTATTAATCATGTGTAACGCTAAATTTGCTCGAAGAATGCGTGAATTGTACAATACTAGATCGGCAACATATCTGTCGTCTACTCAGTTAGTTTCACGCTACTTCACTAAGTAGGTCGCTCAGCTGATCAAGCGGTTTGGCCACTTATCATGAAGGATATTAACAAATGAGTTATTCAACTTTTCGTCTCTCCCCTATGCACGGCTTCTAAAAAAACAAGGAATATAACTCCGTTTGCATCAGCTGCAGAAATGACGACAAAATGCTTTGCTTAATAATTACCGATGTGCCTTCTTTAAAATGAAAATTATCTATGATAGAATTCCTTAATGGTCCTTTTAGCGGATTTAAACATTTTACCTGAATCTAGTTCATGAGTTTTCAGCTACATGATTTAAAAACAATATGATAACGCAAAGTCTTTTCTAAACCTATTAACTTCAGGTTCCAGTAGACTAACCCCAATAAAAGCACGTTTTACCTTTGATGGGTGTTCTACTAAAAAGCGCTTTTCGTCAAAAACACTAATCTGGCAGTAAGATTAGCACGATTGGCTACTTTTAAAACACAGTTGGATATGAGTTTCATTGTTTCCTTTTCAAATTCAATTCCGACGATTATGTACTCTGAGAAGTGTAAGACGAAAAACTCTTAACTTAAAAACTGTCCTCGCTACTTTGTAAAGATATGTAAATTTCCGTGTTGTTGAGCTCCATAACTTAAAAAAATGCCATAAATCTATGTGCCCCTTAACATTGACTCTTTTCAAGTCATGTTGTCCCCGTTTCAGCACTATGTTCTAAAGACGAAATGGCATTATCACATGCTCCATGTGTCTCTAAATATACCTTTACGTCACAACAGCTGAGTAGACAGTATCCTGAATGTATGACGCCATTGTTAACAGCCTTTAAAGACGATGAATGGAAATTTAAAGACTGTATTACTGACCTGGGTGAAAACATGGGCACCATGTGCTACTGCATCTGGAATGTAATTCATGTTGAGTGTATTCTTGGCACCAGTATTACACCCTCCGCAGCAATTGCCACATCCATTGCACGCTGGTTGGTGAATACCAACTGCGTTTGGTTTTGATCCATCAAAATTCACATACCTCAGAGGGAAAATGAGAAACTACCTTGTTATAAGGAACTTGTAATTGAAGGAAAAGTGATGACAGTTTATCATTGTTTCTTATTCTTAAAAAAATGCTTTTAACTCCACTAAATACAATTTAATGGATAGAAATAATGTATGGAAACTTTCTAAGAGAAAATATATCCAATTGCTTCCCAAGAAAATAACTGTAGAAGAGTAAACCGATTGTAGTTGTAAATGAGCTTCTGTGCCAGAACCAATATCGCGTAGAGCAGAAGATGAGGGACTCTGCTCGTCATTCAGTATTGAAGGAATTTCTTAAAAGTAGAAATATTTTTTGTTTGAAGAAGTTAAGAGACTATATAATCCGCCTCACTTTCCACTGTCAGAGTGACCATGTTAATATTTTGAACTTAGTTGTAGGGGGAGGAGGTGAATAAGCTGTAGGGGTGGGCATTTTTTCCATTTTTCATAAAATGCGGGGGCATAACGAACAGCTTTTTGGGTGACTTTTGTGATTTTTCTCAGTCTTTTGTAGCCTTTTGGGGATTTATCAGGAACATATCATCAAGTGGGGTCAGTATTATATAAAATTCTGGGGTAAAATTTTCAAAACTTGCAATTCGACCACCCTACAATTAGGCACAGAAGAGTAACGAGTATTAATTGCTACGTTAGAGTGAAATACATTAGGTAATAAATAAAGTTATTCAATGGGATTATATGGACTGTTGCCCCCCTGTCCGCCGGCATGGTTGAAGACTGCGTTTTATGGTTATGTAAGATTTGCAAATCCTTCTTGCATTCTATGCTAGTGTGCCGGCCCCTGGTATAAGGAAGTGACGTATACCCAAGCCTGTCACATCTATAACATTTCAATATTCATAAATAGGTGACGTATCCAAATTCCACATGTTATCCAATAGTTTGAAGTCAGACGTCCAATCACTTACAATTCTCCTTACGATGCTCATAGATAATATCTCATAGCTAATCTATGTGTAATCATATTTAAAACAGATTTTCTGAATTAGACTTATTAGTCGTGTCCACAAGTCTTCAATAAATATAAATCCTAATGTTTTTTCTTTGCCTGTCATCATAAAAATTAAAACAGAATGGTGCTCATGTAAACAAGGCGTGGAGGGTACATAGGTGCAGCGTTAATAGAGTTTCGGTTTTCCCTTCTCGACTTATACCTACTCTGTACAAAGAATGTATACATACAAGGGTGTTTGTTTGAAAATACCATCTAAGTCTTTCACATCATGCAGTTCTTGTGCAATTTTATCAGCTGCTGATTTCATGGCTTCTACTTTTGAAAGCTTTGGATAGGAATCTGGATAGGTTGTGGGACGAAGCATCTCCATGACGTGTTGTTTGTCGGTGGTCATCAGGTTTGGCAGATCCTCCTTTAGTTCCTTTGGCCATTCAGCAAGATCAAAGACTCGTTTATCAGCATCAAGACCCACACTGGCATTGATCAATGATCCGCCACCAAGACCACATCCTTGTAAAACTGTGATGTCTTTGCTTACATTGAATTCATACAGATCCGTGGGATCACCTATAATCAAATAATAAGTCAAAAGTAACGATGGTAGAAATTGTAGCAGAAAGAGGCCATTAAATGCAGTAAAATTCTTCACGTAAATGACAACGTGTTAATCTTATCTCATAATTATCCCAGATTTAATAAGCGTCAGGCAATTTTGACTTCGTAGGAGAAGATTTTCAACTACAAATCAACTGTTTGGGATATCAACTACCAGACAATAAATTCACGCATCTTTTGAGTAACATCTTATTCTTATTAATTTTAAAAACCATAAAACTAAAAAGTTTAGTACAGTTGACCATATATAAGTTGAACAATAAAGGGTATCATTCCCTGGTATAAATCGCCCTAGAAACTAGAAAATTTAATGACATTTATCTTCCCTTTTCTACTTTAAATTCTTAGTGTACTGTTACTTTCTATTGATTATTTCCCGGTTGTAGTCTCATAATCGTCTTTAGGATGATCACATTTACTAAAAAGCGGTACGATTTCCTCTTTCGTTTCTTTAGACGTGTACAAATGTTTTCTCCACAGATAAGGAGACTTAGCTAATCTATATAAAAACATTATCAAAACAGATTTCCGAATAAAAATTCCTTCAGATCTTGATTCAAAAAATGTGCTATCTTCTTCATTTTACAATGAGCTAGGAAAACTGTCTGTGAGTAATTAAGGAATCGCGGTGTTCGTTTGTTAGGGTTTTCACTCCCATGTGAACAAAGACATAGGAGGCTTATGTAGTCTCGTTTTGGATTTTCCTGCTTGGCACCAAAATTGCCGTACATCAGAGAAAGTATTGTCATGTTCAGCTATAAGAGTGCACTAAAACTCAGGTATATACAAATAGGCCTTGTACTCTCAGGGACGGGGGAACAGGGGGCGTGGCGGGGGCATGCCCCCCAAGGTTTGCCAAATCTCACTTTTTTCCGTGACCTTTTTTTAGCTTTATCAAAATTAAAATTGATTGTTACAGTCATTATGTCACACTCACAGCAAAATATGCATATTGAGACACAACAGATTTTGCTTCTGCATACTGTACGTGTCTAGACAGGAAACCTTGCGTTTCATTTCTATTTTTTCGATTTGCTGCGCAATAAATTAGGCAGACCTTGGCATCTCAAATTATTTTCCAGACAGGCTATTGTTTGCGTGGGCAAGCATTCGAACCTTGCTCAGCATTTCATCAGATGAATTTGTGTTTCCCTGATTACATTTTGGTGGTTCGTTCTTAGCTATTTTGCTCTTTGACAATCTCTCACGGATTTATGTCAACCAAAAGGAAAAAGCAAGTCAACTTAGACTTTTATGTGATGAAGTCAAGAAAGGAGGAATCCAGCGAATTGCCAGTGTTATCCACGTAAGTTTTACTGTCGATAATTTCATCTAAAATTTTTGCATGTGTTTCTACGCTTTGAAAAGTGACGTTTGTGACTCTTTTTTTAAATTTGTAAGCTTTTATTTTATATCTATGACTTTCACCACTATCATTTATAATCAAGCTTAACAAACAAACAATGAAGACTCTCACATTTTTTCTCATTTTCTTGGCTCGTGTACTTCAACTCAAAATGGGTTTTTAGACTTCGTTAGGTTAATGGAAAATGTCATCACGAAATTGTTTTATCTGCTAAAATTGTTCAATTGTTACACTTTACAAAACACCCATTTGCATACAATGATCAAAGGCACCTTAGTGGAACGTGAAAAAGTGAATTTGAACCCAGCCTACTTGCCCCCCGCCCCTGACTCTGTATGAAAGTTCATGCTCTTGATGCAAGAACTCTTAATTCCAGCGGAAGCCATCTCTCGTTGTTTTCAAGCCTTTGTTATCGGAATGTGGGAGATACTTAGCATATATTTCCTTCAGAAAGAATAGCTACCACCACGAACTGTTGACGCCATTGATGAAATATTTGTAGCATATAAGAATTGATGTTAATAACATTGAAATACCAATCGTCATCTCTGAAGGGCAGTAATAACAACTTAAAGCGATCAGGGAATTGTTTGCATGCCATCAAATGTTGAAGTCTTGCTTTATCTTTTCTTCTACCATGGTGTATGATCTACAGTTTAAAAGGCCAGAAGCTTACCTATAATTCCTTTCTTTCCTTCTCGCACAATTTGAGTATGATTGGCAGCATCGCTTAAGTTCTCTGGAAACTCTCCTGGCAGCCATTCTTTACCTCGTTCTAACAGGCATACTTTCTGACCTGCGCGTGCGCATCGGCTAGCAGCGATGGAACCACCATAACCCGATCCAATCACGATAACATCGTACACATCTTCAATCTCAGAAAATGGAGTGGAGAGACGAGGGAATCGAGCAGCATCCATTACGCAACCTCTGAAGATAATGAGACAAGTATAAACTACGGTAGTATTAAAAATGTGTCAGTATAAAAGTAGTCTGTGTATTACGAGTCTTTATAAAACGTCACCAAATGAGAGCATAACCCGATTTTATAACATTATAGTTGATAAATTACATAAGTACTATAGTCACGTATGTTTGGTATGTCACACAAACTCCTAACAGGAATAATGCATCCTAAATTTCAAATTCCATCCTTTTAAATTTATGATCAGATACACTATAAATGCTGCTTTGTTACATAGCTATGTGAGATTTGGTGTTCAAGTATTTAATTTAAAGATAGCGTGAAGTAATTAAGACATATTTGATCGATAAGCTTTTCGCCGATTCTCTTCATTCCATCTACATCGGTAATGAAATGATATACAAAGTAGCTATTCAAGGATCAAATGCTTTGCTTCACGCTATCTTTAAGTTCTGCAGTACCGACAACATGATTAAGTATTTTATAAAATATACAAAATTAAGAGATATAGTGTTATGAGAATTAGAACAAATTCGTACTATGATGATTATAAATGTTGTCAGGCATTTCGTGTAGTCAGATATGATAGTCATTTCATTCCTGTGTTAGTTTGGTACATTGTTAGGCTACTTGTTTGGATCTGCTATGTGCAAGGTCTATAAAACACAGAGTATGACACGACAATGAGACAAGGAACCAAACGCATGGACTCCATTGTAGGTCCAGCTCGACCCAGTTTTGAAGCTGCGGTGTATAGTAAATGACTGTGTCGGTGTAGTGTTGAGGCCGTGTAATTAAACTTTTAAAGGTCTTAATCACAATGTAACAGACTGGGACATTTTATCTCAAGACAAAGTCCTAGAAAACAATCGCACATAAAATATAAATGTGTAGTTGTTTCTGCGAATTAAGTATTCATATTACCAGGCAAGTTACTGCAGCAGTCTTTGGTGGAAAGGAAATTCATGTTATGGGTTTCTGAATATCTACTTATGGATAGAATAAATAACCCTTTAGGAACATATCATTGCCAGTGAGGATAACTGAATAATGTGAGTATATGATAAAAAGAAGATATTCTTAACTTGTGTTGAAGAACTAAACTCGTAAAAGACGCATAATCGTAGAAAGAGAGCGAAAGCAACGCTCGTCTGAACTCAAGTCAACTAAGATTAAATATGATATATTCAGGCAAAAACAGATGACTGTATATACAAAGAACAATAGATTTACAAAAAGAAATGACTAATTACGTATAGGAAATAGCTAATAATAGAAAACGAAAGTGAGATAATTAAAGCGAGGCTAAGATATGATCAACACGTAATATAATAACCAACAACTTGTACTCTTTCAGTACGAGAGGTAGTCATGGTCACTGGGAATTCGATTTCCACTTTGATATTGATATTTCAAAGTTGTCATTAGAACTATCTGTTAGACATCCAAGTTGGGCACGTACTGTTCTCCTGACTTTATCTCAATTGTAAAACATGGAAGTGTAAGTTTATAGCCCAAGTCACACACAAGGATTCGCGAATGATTCTGATCAATAAATCAATCCAAATCTGATGAATCTGTATATTTACTGGTGATTTATCAATTAATCTGAGTGTGATTAAACACGAGTGATAGCGGACATCGGTATAGATTTGACTTTTGCTTCAGGTTAAAGTTTTGGGTAAATAGTCAAGTTGATTTGCTGAAGAAAGGAAGATAGGGACGTAGGTACGAATAATTAGAACGTTGGCAAAGGAAGCAAGGATGGCAACTCACATTAGGTACCCAGGATGACATTTTGGTCCCATTTATCAACACTTCTCCCCCCAGCCCATGATAGATTACACCCCAAGGGCGGACAACAGACCTTCATTTTTTATTACATATCAGCTGTAGTATTTTCTGACTACATGGATTCATTAACCTGAAGAATCATTTAAACTTTTTACTGTTGTCACATTGAAGGTTCAGTACATTTTAAGACTGATTGATTTATTGTGACTTAGGCTAATATTTCAACTGAAATCAAAGTCATCAGAACTGATCTGCTAAACACACAAGTTGGGCTCGAACTGTTCTCCTGACTTTGTCTGAATCGTAAGCCATGGATATCTACCTTTATATTTCCACTCAAATCAAAGTGGTCATCAGAACTGATCTGGCTTGATATCCTTATGAAAGAGTGATAAAACAAAGTTGTCTTTGCTTTTCTCGTTTTCTTGCAAGACATTGAAGTTTCGTGGGAAATGCTGTTTACAGTAAAATAGGACCCAAAAATGACGCCCACAGGGTTGTGACGTCACACAGGGTTGAGTGTCATGACATGTGTTTTATAGACCTTGGCTATTTGTACTCCTTGGGATATACGTGTAAACATACTCGTAAACAAGGTCTTAGTAGCAATTGAAGCCTTTTCGAATTAATCGAATAGCTTTAATTGATAATGCTTCATTGAAAACAAAAAGGCGAGCCATGTATTCCTCATTTTGATCGGTTCGTTTTTTCAAGAATAAAGCTTGGTAAATCCCTTTCTACCATTTCGTTTTACATTTTGAATTTCTGTACTTTGAGGTGTGACAGACGAAAAAGGGCCCCTTAAGCGAAAAAATTCTTATTTTATTTCGTGCTCTTTTGATAAAATGTACACAAGAGAAGCTTCAGCAATACGTATAAATTTTATTAGAATAGCTAAGCAATCAAAGTCCGTGGATTGCGGTAGACAAAGGATAGCAAATAATCAAAAGAGCAGTTCAAACTGTTTCAAAGAATCGATTTTTCATCACGTTCGCACCAGCATGTAAAGCATCAAAACGCGTATGAAGAATTGTCAAAACCACGAAATGTTGAGGGTATTAGAAAACTATTTGAAAAATCTGCTATTGTATTGAAAAGCTTTGTACTGAAGTAGAACTTGTTTTGACAATTTCATGGGTCAGGTCATCATACAGTAGCGAACGTTTGATTGTGAGAGACGTCATCTTCGATTTGAAGATAATGATCTTAGTTGGTTAATCACATGTTACGCGTACTGCACCAAGTGTTACGTAACAAGTCAGTCTGCAAACATTTTCTTTGATGTATGTTAAGAAGTCAATGCTGGTGAACGACTCACCCTATGGGGAATTTTTTAGTATGTGTACAGGGACATCGTGTACTTCGAGCACAAAATAAAATCGTCTTAAAAGAAGTTCAAATCAGATGATCTTTACACCAAGGCGCTGTCCATTGAAAGAGACATGGTCAAGCATTGTTACCTATTTAAAAGAATAGCTATCTGCTCAAACATTAGAACAGTTTATGATAGTATGGTTTGTGTCATACAATATTTGCTCATCAAAACATCGAAATCAATAGACTTGGGAATTAACCAACACGTTAAAAGCAACAATCCACGAGTTCACACGATGAACTAATATAAAAAGTAACATGAACTGACTCGACTAAGTAAAACAGCGCCATTGAGTCATAAATCATTTGACTCATAAAACATTGAAGTGTCCCGACCTGAGTTTTCCTTCTTATAACTTGCTGTTCTATGGCAACAGCTAGTTAGGGTTACATAACCAATTCGAGTAGAGGGTCGGCTAAATACACATGACCAAGGATGGACCTAACAATAACTATGGACTATAAGAAAACCCACACTTTCTCATTAAGTACATAAATAGGCTTACTTCATTCTTAAAATTTAGCCTGAAAGGACAAATTTACTGTAAACATCTTGTCATGTCTTTCTCTAATTCTGTAGGGCTTTCCCTGCAATGCAATAGGAACATTAGGGACCATATTTGCAATCTCATAACCTTATTTAAATAGACACTACCGTCTACGTCCGATATTATCTTGTTTAAAACAAACTTCTGAGCGATGTGATTTCTTACCTATTTATGACCATTGAGAACCAATTATCAGTATCAGTATTCATACAATTTCAAAGATAAAGCATTTGCTGTGGCGTTTTATGTTTATCTTTTTCATCAGATTCTTCCACTCATAATCTCTATTTGCATAGTACCAGAAGATTTACCGTGTGAGATTGCTTCTCTTAGTTTTAAAATCACTTCTTACACTGAGTTGAAGGCAGTAGTATGTGTCAGTCAATGGATGTAAAGTCCTTTACTTTGTAAACGGGGTCCACCTCGAGAAATGTACGTTAAGAGACAAAAGTGAAAACATAAGAAATAATCCAAGTTTACAAACCTTGATCAGTTTTCTAGAAGCTTATGCCAGCATCCTCCTCAAGTGAACTTAGCTCGTTTCTTACTTGTTAATTCCTTTCCCAGTGCTAATAGAAGTATTGCTGACCAGCTAGTAGCTTCTGGAGTGCCTTTTGCTGCGCGCAAAGTAAGAGTGGCAATTACTCGCCCGGAAACGGCATTCTGTGATGAATAGAAATGCCATTCCTAGGTTTCAGATGTACGTTGTTAAGAATGCAATCAATGAAATCGCTCTATTCACATCTAACAAAGGAGTCGGGTTGTACTATTAAAAGTTCTTTGATAAACAGAATTTGTATCTTTTTTGTCGATTAGTTGGCTACAGTAACGTTACTCATCTTATGTAACCTTACCATAATATTTTTAAATATCATGTCGCGTTCTCAATTTGAACAATGTACGCATCATATCTAGTGTTTTGACTCTGTGATATTGATGTTGTGTTTAAAACACTAAATTGTAAAATGTCTTGCGCTGTTCTTTACTTATTCAGTGCTCATGATTTCTGTATTAAAAGAAAGTAAAATAAAAATTTATAATTCAATTTTACAATTATGTCATGGTTAAGGAAGACACATCAACTTTTCTCACACGTAGGCCTATCATTTCAATGGCCGTTTTTCTTAAGTATTGAGTTAAACTAGTATAGAAATGTTTAATTAAAATCCATTTGAGAAATTCATCCCCTTTGTAGGCGTTAATAAAATACTTCATGACGCCATCCAAAACTGTAAAGTGATGTTACTATATCTATGTCGATAGAATTTTTAATAACATTTCTTTGTTTACTCTTGGTGACATATTCATCTTGACGCACGTCAAAGGCAAGAGCGTTTTCATACAAATGATATTTATAAACTGTAAAATATTATGTCGGAATTAGAACTAATCAATGGTGGAGAGGCTTAGGCCTTCAAGGAGACGAACTTGACACTTCTCCCTCCCAATGCAAATATACTATAATCACTCCGCTTTCTTATTGAAACAGATAAATTTCGAATGACATAGTATTTATTTAAGTCAGCAGATACGCCAGGCTACAATATATTTTCATTTCACTGATCGATTATTCTTAATCCAATCAACATTATAATGTGTCATGTTTTCAAACGAAGTTTTATTACTTTTCTTTCTGGAAACTTTGTCATAGTGCAACTCTTTCCTTAGCAGTAAAGTTCAATTGTACACAAGTATAATTCAGAACAGGTTTATTAAATCTTAATTGAATGAAATATATTTTTCCTTTTACCCTATGGCCCGACAACGTTCTGCGATATCCATTTACAATTACATTTAGTCATTCAAAAGAAACAATTTTCTGTCCCCACGTTAACATTATGACAAGTTGGTGTTTTAAAACTCTATTTTGTCTACCTCAACGATTCCATTCCATGTTAGAAGAATATATTTCATTGGAATCTTAGGTGCTTATTTTCTCATCAATTAACTGGACAATCATTTGATTCGATAGTAATTTTTAACTTGTTAGTCAATTAACTGTTTTCACTATTCAGTTTTTATAAATGGACTCAACTGAAGAAATTCAAGACTTCAGAGACGTACTGACGTTTATGTACTAAGTCTACTATTACAATGTCTTGTAAATCATTTTTTGCTGTCAATAATATCAGTGACTGATGACAAAATTAGCATCCGTACAGAACCTTCTCCGATCACAACATTTTACAAAGAGTTGAAAAGGCCACCTTTCAACTCTCCCCTGCCGCTCACTCCGTAACAAGTTATTGAATTATAAATTATATTCATAATTATAGAAATAAAGCAAGTATTATTCCTCGTTTAAATAACTCTAAGCACAGACAGTATCACACAGTTGGCTAGGACTTGACTTACTTGCGTCATGGCGAACGATCATCTGTCTCTTCGAGCGGTAATGGCACGCCATACTGCTCTGTCAGTCATAGCAGTCTCCAATTCTTCCACATCATGACCGGTGTCCTTTTTCAGTGAGTCGATGTAGGTGAGCGCTGGTCTGCCCCGTTTCCTCCGACCGTACTTGGAGGTCCAGAGTATTAGTTTGGATACTAGCTCATCCTGACTTCTCACGCTGTGACCGGCAAACGTCAGGACACTCAATTTAAAAGGGCCGCAGCAAGGGGCGCATGTCCCCATGCCCTCACATTTTGGCTGAAAGGATATACAGTCCCCCTCAATTTTTATCATTTTGCGGCTACTGATATATTAAGATAAATCCTACAAAGATAAATAATTCTCTGACTGATAGAAACGTTTCAAAATCTATGATCAGTAGATGCCCTACATCATAATTTCAGGGCAGGCAAAATAGGGGGCGGGGGCATTCGCCCACATTTTTGCTAAGTTTGATTTGATCTAAAACATTGTGAATGTAAAATAGTTATCTCCCTCCCTCCCTCCCTCCCTCATCTCTAAAACAAATTCACCAGCCCTGAATATCCGTACTAAAAGACTCTCTGAGAGCTCGTCAACTTAATCACTTGTTCAAGTTTTACCTCTCCTGCGAACTACTCAGCTCAACTGAGCTCAGCAAATGGTGCACATCCATTCAATGTAACTAAGTGCCTTGTTTCAATACTTACTCCTTTCTTTGTTAGCCGTTTTATTGCTCGTGATAGTTTTATTACATTTTTGGTTTTATAATCTAAATATCAATTCTGAGTGAAATGTTATGACTAGCTCTGAAATTAAGCCACTGTTGTCCAAATGTACCGCTCATTGGAATTATTAATTCGATAATGAACATCATTGGTCAATTGTTCCTTGGTTTTCTACGGTGACTTTTCCAAAGAGAATCGCTTTCTTTTTAATAGCAATCTTACTTGGAGATAGACGCTGTTGTTAAGGCACCCTATCGGGTATTTATTTGCCCATATATTCTTGGTATATCTTAAACGCATTAGAAACTGAATTTCCAACCGATATTTGCATTGTCTGTACATGTGATAGGTTCACGACTCTTCTCTATTATTCTCCTCTCAGTCTCACGAAGGAGCTTTCTTTCACTACATCAGTTCACAACATCACAGTTTTCATTTTTCTGATGATATTGCATCCAGTCAGTGGTTTCTTTAAGTCGATATCATCCTTTCGCATTTGTAAGGGGCTACTTCTCCATA
>JAAAKL020013450.1:0-12466 GCA_010016065.2 Carybdea cf. marsupialis auct. non (Linnaeus, 1758)
GTCTTTGTACCATAGCTCTACTATGTATTGAGCACTCTCTAGACTTGGTCAACACCTAAAATGGTAGTAGTATATATTATATATATATATATACCAACAAGTATTGATACCGTTGGTTGAGTCCTCAATACAACAAGGTAGAGCCAAGGTAGAGCGGTCTGAAGAACTTCAGCAATTAGGACGTGAAACCTAAGGGAACTGTGGTATTTGGCTACTCCTATTTTACCACTTTATAAGTATGTATATATTATATATATATATGATATCATTTTCATTGTTTTCAAGGCTTTATGAGGACTTTCTTCTAGCCGTCAGGCGTTTTAAGTATCAGTCAGGCCCACCCCAAATTCATCTCCCTAAATTTGTAACCATTGGCTACAGCCAGTGCATGTAAATAAGTACCGTGGCACAATACCTCTCTGCTCTTTTAGGGCTTCGGAAGCTTCGGAGACTACTAAAACAAGACGATTCCTTCGATGAGCTTTCGAAGAAGTCAATTCAGAGAATCTAATAATCTTCACATGGTTATGAATACATGCTTTGAATACCAAGATCTCTAGCCATGTTCTGAAACAATCTCAGTTGCAAGTTCTCGCAACGAAATCCAGCCTCTCTGATGACTTTGAATGACATTTTTATTAAAGTTAGACTCTAGACATGTATAACAGAAATTGTTAAGACTATTATTTTATGTTATCCCGCTTATGTAATCTTGATTATCACGTGACACATGTCATATCCTGTTTAAGTCGGTATATATTCTTTGTAAAACTTTACTCTCTCTCTTCTTTTGGAATACATTGGTATACGAGTGGAACACGATGTCTACTATTTTCTTCTCAACAGCTATAACGTAGTTTAGCCACAGCGCGATATTCTACTACCGAAAGGCCAGTAGAATAAAACATTTTTATAGGAAATGATGGTTTTTGGGTAACTCTTCTAATACTCAAGGTATGAACAATGAATTAAAAATGGCAAACCTTCAATGTAGGTGACCTCACTATCGATGGCCTTTATGTCATTTTCAGATGAGAAGGCATCGATCAGCCTGTATTTGTTTACGATGGGTTTCCATAGTTTTTCAAAAGTATAAAACTGATTCTAAGGCTTGTCACGTTACGTCATCAATGACGTGTCGGCTATGTTGGAGGACATTCAGAACTCCGAGGTGTATGAAAATTTTACGGACGTTCTGTTTTTGTGGCTTTAAAGTAACAAATTGATGTTGTAGCCAATGCTATAAGGGCATGTTTATTCTTAACATTCTATAACCTTTCAGAACATTCTACAATGTTCTGAGTAAGTTTCCAGAACCTTGTAAAAGTTTCCAGAACCTTGTAAAAGTTTCCAGAAACTTGTAAAAGTTCTACAGGACACACTGGCAATTTCCAGATTGTTCTAGTTTCTAAGGAGCTCTATGTAAGCAAGCTGAATATTATAACAGGCAGAAAGGCAAGCATGTATGTATCTTTCATCGAAGCAGTGAACACAAATAGGGAAAATATGATAAATAATGGTCTATTAATAACATATCCGATATTAAGTAACCTCTCATCCATGTGGAAAACAACAGAGCTTTTCTGCCGTAGTTAATGGAACTTGTTTTCATTTGATGACATAGTGAATTTAGGAAGCAGGAGTCAACATTTAGATGGAGTACGGAAAAATAACTAGCATTTCAGAAGCTCAAGGATGTCTTATCATTATATTAAATTCTTGTTCATTTCGATCCACAAAGCCCCTTTTGGACTGGCGGAATTGGAGCAGTGCTATGACACAAATTTCCTCATGGAAGTGAGCAACCAATTGCCAATGCATGCAGAAAACTATCCAAGTCTAAGAGGAACTACGGCCAAAACTACAAGGAAGCTCTCCTAATCATGTTTGGCCTGTGCAAGTTCTACCAGTAACTCTGCAACAAAACCCTACACTTGTAACTGATCACAAGCCCCTCATTGCGCTATTCGGACCAAAGTAAGGAATACCATTACTTGCAGGCAATAGTCTCTTAAGAAGGGCTCTTTGCTTGAACCAGTTTAACTACCACATTCAATACCTAAAATATCATGGAAATAGAGATGCACTCAGCCGTCTACCTGCTTGTGATGACAAGATCTTTGATAGGGAGAAAAATATAGATGACAGTTACGTAGTGAGTACAACCCGACATTGAGTCAAGCCTCTCAACACCACTAAATAACCAGAATTTTAAGTTGCCTCGAATTGTTCGAAACCAAGAAAGTAGCACTTACTTTTAGCCACGAAAGAAAACAACCGAAGTTTACTAAGAGTTTACTGCTCCCAACATGGCCGCATGTGGGAATTTCACACGTTTAATGATGTCAGTGAAAAGCCTCTCGACAGTTATTTTGCGACAACATGTTTCGTTACCCTCATTTCGTATACAGTCTTCGCAAAATTATTTTGCGTTTACTCCAGACTATTCCTGTAACCAATGTCTGGCAATTTTTTTGAGCGTAATAAATTCGTTGCACAACAAAAATTCAAGTTTTGTACTACTAATCATCTTTTCAAAAGAACACAAAGAGTAACATTGACAAAATTTGCAAAACCCGATTGGTTAATTTTCATGATCACATGGAAAACGGTTTATATATGTATATGTATGCACACCTTGCAAATAGTCGGATTGAAGATGATTTACTTGTGAATATTTCGGAAAGATTTGAAGGAAAAGAAGATGGTGTCTCTTTTGTCAGAAAGTACTGAGTGCGCTTAAACCAGTTCGGGAGAACTAGCACGTGATCGAAGCTAAATCTATCATTTAGTTTCAACATACCTAATTCCTCTAATCCTACAACGATTAGGAGGCATAGTAGTCTTGCGCCCTATGTATTTTCTCGTATTTCACAGGGGACCATAAATAACAAATATTACCTATGAAGTGTCACCCCCCAAACAACATGTGCACGGTCAAAAACACTTAAAATAAACTCGACTTTTGCAACAAATTACCTAAATTGTATAAAAAATACTTGTTTGGATTCAATTTTGTGTTTATTAGCTTTTAATCTTAGTTTATTTTAAGTTTGGATGGTGAAAGGTACACAGGCAATAGATGGTTGAGCGGCTTGTAAGTTTTTGGCAACTTATATCGGTGCTTTAAGGTCATGTCCTCCGATTCCAAATATCGACTTAGTTTTCTACAGCTAAAAGAGCGATTGACCATTCTGCATTTCTTCATACCTGATTGACAAATATTCACCGAGTTATTAGTAACTATACAGACACAGGCCTACCAGGTGCTATCTCTTCCAGTCTTAAGGAGTCTCAAGCACTCGGTCTGGATAGAGTCGACCAACAGCTAGTAAGTGCTTTCTCAAAACACCGAGTCATGTTAGTATGGACAAGCTTAAGACGTACTCACTTGTTTTTACTATACGCTGAGAGTTACACGTCGTATTAACGTCATAAGTAAATACCCTAGGAGCCCATCTGCATGTTTTTACAGGTTATTGCATACTAAGTTGTTCGCATTCTGCTGAAAGCACATCGTTAAGATTTTTTGTTTAGTCTCTCCCTAATGGTGATTCTTTCTTGTTTCTATACTACAAAAGTCTTTCCATTGTATGACGATACAGCAATGCGGTAGGTCCAACGAAGAGCCGTAAGAAGAAGCAACAATGCTTGCACACGTTCTTTGGTTGATACAAACAAATGCAAGATTAGTTCAGTCTTCCCCACGTAACTCTTTTGTGCAAGTTCTCTTTAAATGGAATCTGTTGCTTTAGAACAGTGCTGAAAATGATAACTATGGGCTTTGTTCGCATTCCCTGAGTCAAAGCAATCCTTACCTAATAAAGTAGACAATTATCAAATTTGGCAAGAGTGAGAAAAATCGAGCACAGTGGAAGTTCTGAAAACGTACCATTAAGCATTGCATAGATATCTGCATCAAGTCTTCACAGACCTATTTAGAATCTCTTTTTTAATGCAGATCATCAAGAATGGACGAAGTATCAAAATCATGATTTCACTTAAAAGCTGAAACACTCCTTCTTCTACCAATTGCGCTCTCTCGCATCGTCTTCGTTGTTCGGACAAGTATCTCGTTGTCCTCCCTTCCAGGACATGCAGGGTGACAGTGTGTGCATGTATATACAATATGACTGAGGAAATACCATGTTACAATATTCGAAATGAGCAAATATATATATATATATATATATATAAATAGCCATTATCTACAACACTGCAAAAACCTGTAAGCACTGGGAAGTCATAACAGCTGGAGAGTTGTTTACGCGCAGGGCACAAGTTTGTCACCTTCCTCTACAATATACCTCCTAACAATCTCAATCGCAAAAATGCAACTTACCAAATCAGAAGATTCTTCATCTAACTGCCTTAGGGCACAGACTGTGACAATAGGGGCCAACACTCACTTGTATCCTGCCAAAGGTTTAGATCTTCTACATTGCTATCTTTATCAGCTTCCATGAGAATCATAAAACCCAGCATCTTCTAAAGCAAGAAATTTCTTAGCTTAATTGTTTGGATAGAGCCTAAGATCAAAGAGATGAAGTCACTGGCTCGTTGCCAAACCATTATGTGATGCTTAAAATTCCTTGTTTTGATTGTTTATCACACATATTTCTAGGTCTGGCTCAACAAGGCATGCCACCAGCTAGTCCAAAGCACAAAGGGTTAAAAAGCGGTTTTCAACTAAAAGCCATCGCATATAGAAATCTTCTGAACAGAGGTGCTTTGACCACACAAAAGAAAGGCCAGGTATTTTTGTAAACAGATCTTAATCGCACCAGACCCTTGACCATTTCCAGGTTAACCTGAAGATTCCAAGGATCGGAGTGGGGAGCCTTGTAGGGCCGCAGCTATGATTATGCTAATGAATCTGTGAATATCTCTCCTACTTCGGGACGAAAAATTGCAGAATTATTCACCAATCTATTAGCTCCAGGCAATAATTATTTATTAAGGATTGCAGACGACAACATCGCAGAACAGTCGGAAGATCTTAAGGTTAAAAGTAACATACGTAAAACCTGATTTATACCAAAGAAATAGGGTTAATTGAAGAGTTTATGTCCATATACATCTTTTTATGCTTGTCTTTCTCTGTTGGGGGTAATTAAAACACCATCATTAGGAAAATTTGGTGGGTTTTTTCATAAAATGCCCCACAACAAATCTGAGGAAAAGTCAGAGAGTTTCAAAAACTGGATCAAGCATAGTTTACACATTAAAATGACACTGATGAAGTGTTAACCTAAAACACAGCAAATTGGATTACTGGTGGCGGTTAGAAATCGGAATTGACCTCCCGAATTGTCGAGGCAACTAAAGCAGTATTTTGTGCAGTGGATGAGTCAGATAATGTATTCCATGATTGCTAGTAAAATAACCTGAGAGCATCAACAGCTCAAGACAATAATGCTACAGACAGTAAGACTATCTTAAAAAATGAAAAAGATAAACAATCAAAGCACAAACATGAGCAAATCAGGACGACATTTTCTTCATACCAGCTACAAAAATCTAACGGGTTTTGGTAGTAACCATATTTTTACTAATAGAGAAAATTTGCTTTCTTTGTTAATCAAATGCAGCTGTGAACCCTATTCGAGATCTCTTCTCACACCCTATAGTCCCTGTGGGGCGTAGCTCTTCCAGAATTCTTCACTCTATATGTATCTGCCGACACCAAAGGGCATGACTAAGTTGCATTCACATCTCTCGCGTTTAGTTCACTGCCGATGAAGCAGGGTGATTTGCCTGAAATTCAGGAACTAAAATTTATGTCTTGGTTAGTGTTGACATCATACGGCGCAGTCTGTCATACAATCGAAACAGACAACCAAAATCACTCAGATCCAGGTACCCCATCTGGAGCAACCGATACATTACTTGGTACGGCAGATGTGCATAGATTACGAAATACGTACAAAACATTAATGATAAATTTTCACCAACGAGACCATTTTATAGCCAACAATGATACAGGACAAAACATCACTATAACTAAAGCAATTCTTTCCACTGATTGTTTTACCAATCGCACACCACTTGTATATAATGAAAGATTTACACTGAAGCGCTAAGAGAAGTTGTGAAATCTCCAAGGAAGCTAGACACCCCATGATGAGGGATAGGAAAGACGAGCTAAAACAGTTTCCTGAAGAAAAGCTACCTGGATGCAGCAAGGACTGGGGAAAACGCGAAGGTTTTCTGCAGGTGGCCGCCAAGCACACCTTTGGCAAGAGAAGCAAGCTTCAAATGACTTGTTGGATGAGCAAGACGAAGACAACTGTTACGAAACAACTGTTACGAGACAAGAAACTCAACAAGGTTGTTTTCAAGGACCGCATCAGACCTTTGAAGAGCATTTTTTTGAAGAAGAAGCGGGAGAAACAGAACAGTTTGCTAGAGAAAAGGATCACCAAGAATAGTATTTTTTTGTTTAGGTTTTTTGTTGTTGGTGGCTTTTTTGTGGCATACTCGGTTTCGAGCGTAGCCTATTGCTCAGCCAGAGTGAGTAATGTCCTGCGGAGAGAGCAATATTAAACGAAGTTTATGGTCCAAGATCCAGCAGCTCATTTGCATCAAGATCAAAAGATAGCGTTCTTTTCCACTCCTCTGACGGAAAATAAAGACAGATAGATGGAACATTTGAGTGGACTGTTGAACCAGCCCCTGAAGTACATATGACCATTCTGAAAGAAATTCCACGGCACTCTGTAAATGAATCTTTACATGTAGTTATCACGGAGCCAGAGCTTAGTTGCTTTACAAAATTGTGGGTAAGCTTGGTTATCCGCCAAAGTTTACTCGGATTATCAGGAAACTATACTCAAATGGTAGACTAATCGTTGATGGAGAATTGGCTGACCTGTGCGAATATAATAGTGGTGTAAAACAAGGCTGTAAACTAGCACCTACCCTCTACGGTATCTACACAGCAGTGTTATCATGGCTTTCTTACAAAACCATAAGACACCAGTGCGGTATCAAAGTCAGGTTTAGATACAATAGTGGGTGGTTTCATCTGAAGAGGCTAATAAGTTCAAGGTCTTCAAGGAATCTATTAAAAAGGCACAGTACGCTGATGATATAGCAATACATCAATGATTCTGCAATTGGCCTGCAACTTTTTCTCACTGCATGCAACGATATGACTTAAATGAGGAGCCTCTCCCGAACATCACAAAACCTGAAACCGTTTGCAATGAAGCTTTGAGCGACTTTTAACTATAACTGTATAAAAACACTGTACTTCATTAAGTTATTTTCATAGTCATGCTACTTTCCTACTGTTTTTTTATCTTGTAATGCAATGTAACAAATGTGTAAAACATTCCTGAAGATGATGTATGTTACATCGAAAGCTTGTTAAAAATTGGTATACGATCGATTTCTAGTCTTACTTTATTTGCCTTCATGCTTCGTTTCAAAGTTTTAACCTGGGTTTTCATATTCATAAGTAGGATGAACTGTTATTACAAAGACTGGTATCATTAATACGAAATCGTTGTTGCAAGTATTTTTAGAAATGCATATCAGTTTGGTAATAGATTAAAGTTAAAAAAATTAAGATATCTTTAAACGAAATTTACTTTTATGTCCAGCACAATAAAAAAATGGCACTTTCATCGAGTTCTGAGATCAACATAAAGCTTTTCGGCAAAAAATGTTTTGATTACCGATTATCGATACGAGTGTCACGTTTCACTGATACAGCATTAGTGGTTAAGAAAAACAGCAAAAGTGCTCCCAGACCTATAATTTCTTAGAATATGAAAGAAACCATTCTATATGAGCACCTTTTAATGTGAATTATGAATTTGTGGTATAAACATGGGGTAAACATGAGCGTAGGTGCCGATTTATTGTTCCTTGGCATTCAGAAATAATGTCATTAAGATGCTATAATGCCCCTTACATACGCATATTATATGCGATATTGCATTTTAGCTTCAACTCTGGACGAAAAAATATGCAAGTTTTAATAGGACATGTCTCTACCTTATACAAGAAAGTCCTAGACCTGGAAGATGTTACATCTTACCTAAGTTACATCGGAATTCTACCAACCCTCCTGGACGCCCTATTATATCATGAAATGACCATCCCACCTAGAAAATCTCATTACTTCTTCAGAAATTTTTATAACCATTTGTCGCCTGCCTACCATCTTAAATAAAGGACACTAAAGATTTCCTTAATAAATTGCGTAAACTAGAAGGGGTCTAAGAAAATGTGATCCTAGTGGCTCTGGATGTTCAATCACTCTATACCAACATCCCACACTGTGAGGGGATCCAGGCATGTCGCGAATTGTTACAAACCAGGGACTCACATATTACCAAGACTGACTCTCTTTGCGACCTTATGAAAAGGGTTTTGAACATGAATATCGTTTCTTTCCTCAATCACCTTAACCTTTAAGTTATGGGTACTGCTATGGGCACACGTATGGCTCCTTCCTACGCATGTTTGTTTATGGGACATTTAGAAAATGCAACTCTTTCCTCTTCGTCAGTCCAACCCCTCCTCTGATGGCATTTACCTTGATGATTATTACATTGATGACGTATTATTTCCTAAATGTAATTTATGTACATAAATTAGGCAGTTGCTGGGTGCAGTGGTGAGATAATTAAAACGGCTCCTTATACAAGTATTTCGTCATTTAGTGTAGCGAATATGAACCTTACTTTTGTAAGGCGGGAGGGTATGGGTTATTATGATGTAACGTTACTGTTAAGTAAATGCTGATCTACTGATATACAATTAATGCATAGGATTTTAAGTTAACTTTACATAATAATCCTTTCAATACAGATGCACATACCAATCTAATGGATTACTCGAGGCAACATCAAGAAGACAACTCATCCTAAGTAAAGTTTGAGAGTTTTGCATAATAGAATGGAAGTATTAAGGTTTTAATACCACCAAGTCTTGTTCTCTCAGACTATTATTTCTCACGACCCCTCTTTCTTGTAGGTGCGGTTTTCACGTCCCGTGTAAATTCACAGTCATTAGTCAGAAAAGTACTTTTTACCAAATAGGATGAGGATGATGGTGTGCACCGTTTCTAACTTAACAGTGTAATGCGAGCGTACGTTTGTGTAAAATATTTCTGTCTCTTCGACTCCGTCCCCAAGCTAAGCTATTTTTTCCTGAGGCATGCCTGTATTGTGTTTTTAGTAAAAATGTACACAATGAAAGAAGTGTCCTCAAAAGGGAGTATGACTTTAAAGATAACTATTAAAAATAAATTTTCCCCTAATGTCTCTCAATTAGACACTAATGTCAAAAACGTTGCAAATGTATTTTAGGGGCACGGCCACTGCCGGTTTTTGGCAACAGGGGGCCCTTCAGTGTCATTGAGTTTACTGATTTCCATCTTAGGTTCGGGGCCATGTGCCTCGTCACAGCCCCCCTCCCCCCCAAAAAAACCAAACCGGCAGTGGACACGGCAACTATTCTCAGAGTTAATAGAGTGTAGGTCATTGTTAAAATAAAAATGATATATAAATTGACTTAATATATAAAATTAAAACGACTTAAAGGGGGGCACGTGCCCCCTGTCTTTATATCTTCCATGGTTGTGGGTTCCATCGTTGGCTTGATGTCTGAATAATTACCTAGAGTTCATAACACCTACTATTGGCACCAGAGTGTTCTATTATGAACCGTATTGCTAAATACACATCCAATGATGTTAAATGTTAGATCCCATGCGCCCTTGTACGCAAGAGACACAGGCAAGCCTTTGAACGCTAAATTGTGTGATTTTCAAATATGTCGAACAAGTGAGCACGCGTTGTAGTACAAGAGAGTTTTTAATAGATTCGTTTACTTTCACGACAAACTAAAATAAAACACAGAGATCATAAATTTTATGATCTTTGCAGGCCCATAGAGCTGTCATATTGCAGCCTTGGAACTATGCCTCCAGATTGTATAATTACCCGCACCCTCAGTCGTAAAGTACTCCTAAAATAATACTGATAACAGTACTTTGTAAGGAAATAAAAACGTTTGTGTACTACTGACGTCGAACATTGTATATCGGACGTCGGATGAATTTTAAGATTACCTCCACCTTCTTTTATCACTCTCTTTTTGTTTTGTATCCTCGTTTACTGACAAAAAGATATGTATAACTGCAGATGTCACTACAAAAGATAAAAATATGCCCCCACTGAAATTCGACCCCTGATCCACGGTATCTCAGTGTCTAGCTCTAGTGATTGAGCTTTAGTTCCACAATACGCGCCTGGGCTAATACATAAATGGTTCATTACACGATGGCGTTCTCAGGTTGAAACTCATTTTGAAAGAGAGAGGAGAGAATTCTATTCTATATATCCCATCGTCGATACTCGGAAGGTTATCTGGCGAAGGGCAACTCAAATCAAATCTATGCAGGACGTTTGCTAAACAATAAAAGATCTCCATTCTTCCAAGTTGTTCCCCTGCGCATTTTCTCGGACCTCCTCCAAATGCCATCATCTTCTTTGCATTGCCGAGATCAAATCGTCCTTCTTTATCTAGGAACCGTTCCGGAATAAATTCAAACGGCTTCTCCCAAACTTTCTCGTCCATGTTAGATGCGTATATATTCAGCATGACTGTAGTATCTTTTGGTATCTTAAGTCCACAAATAGATGTACCCACAAGGGCTTTGTGAGGTGCAGCCAAGGGTCCTATTGGACACCGTCTGAGAACTTCATGAATAAATGCATTCAAATAGTGCAAATGAGGTTTGTCAGCAACAGTAAACAAGAGAGAACTACCTTCTTTATCGTCATTTTCTTCGTCTGCATCAGGATTGACCTTTGCTGTTTTACCTTTGAGAAGATAATCATCAAGTTCTTGCTGGAGCTTTCTCTTGATATCCGATCGATGGAGAAGGACTAGTAGAGCCCAACGAATAGTGGCAGATGTTGTATCAATTCCAGCAAGCAGCATATTCTTCAGCAAACCTAATACGTTTGCTCTCGATAAACGTTGAGATGATGATCCTTCATTAGGAAGTATCCGTTGACTTGCAATAACTGCATCTGTTAAATCACGAATTACTCCTTCTTGGTAAGTCTCCTCGTGTTTTGTTAAATTCCAATCAACAAATCGATCGTAGGAAGTTGCTGCTGTGCTAATCGTTAGTCGCAACTTTGGCATGATGTACCAAACAAAAGGAAACAAATCTATCATTGTAGCAGATTCTAACGCCGAGAAAAAGTTTTTGTTCATATCAATCCATTGCAAAAAGCTAGGGTCGTCTACACTTTGAAATCTAAAATTGAATAACGTTCTTACGATGGCATTTGATACAGGGATATTGATAAGAAATTGTGGGTCTTCCAGGTTGCCATTTGTGCTCTTGATATATGCAATTAAGTGTTGCATTTCATCTTCAACCACGTACCGAATAGCGGAACCCCCATTAGACTTTGGATCCATAACTGACTGAAATAACTTTCGCATAACCTTATGCTTGTCATCGCTTGTCCGAGTTATTAAGTCTTTATTGTCATTAAATAACATTCGCAGTGGATTTGAGTCCATGGCCCGTCCCGCAAACTCCTTTCCTTTATCTACAGTAGCCTCTCGAATCCCTTCAAAGCTACAAATTACAACTGCAGGTGTGCTTCCCATCCAGAAAGTATAAACTGGGCCATAATGTTTTGCAAGGTTAGTTAAACCATACTGGGGAAGTCTTGTCAGTAAGTGAAGATTACCGAGGATTGGTAGAGGCAAGGGCCCAGGTGGGTACTTCATTCGAAGCCACTTTAGGTAGAGAATGTAAGTTGTTACAACAATAAGGGTTGCACCAATCAGCACAGGAAAATTATATTCCATGGTAACAGCAAGACCTGTGA
Organism: Carybdea cf. marsupialis auct. non (Linnaeus, 1758); assembly: GCA_010016065.2. Classification (NCBI taxonomy): domain Eukaryota; kingdom Metazoa; phylum Cnidaria; class Cubozoa; order Carybdeida; family Carybdeidae; genus Carybdea; species Carybdea cf. marsupialis auct. non (Linnaeus, 1758). The sequence continues at coordinate 11,874 of JAAAKL020013450.1, forward strand.
AAAAAGCGCAGTGAAAGTTTTAATTGTTTTGCTTTCTTTAATACAATAACCGTGCAAAAGGAGAAAATATTGTCTTTTATAGACGTGTTACCACATATCTAGAAATGTCTATTTGATGGTAACAAACAAGGTGTCACTAGCGTATAACAATGCAGACAATCAACTTCAACATTGTTCGTTGTAAAATTCAAAAGATATAAAGCCAAGGGTGCTATATATAAATTAAGAAGGCATGATCTCATATTATCTTGATACAATAATGCACCAAGGTCTGATGTATATATATATATATATAACACAATAAACATGAAGTGCTTTTACGAGGACTTAACCATTGCACTAACTAGCTATTGCACTAGCTATTGCTATGGTTCAGTTTTCGTTTTCGGTGTGGGAGATCCTGGGTTCGATCCAAACCAGAGCCGTAAAAGCACTTCATGTTTATTGTGTTCTATACTATGTAGTTCATGACTGCTTGTATGTCTGCCTGCGTACTTATGATGAGAGAATAAAATTACGAAAGCTAATGCACTGCCAATAAGCACTTCACAGACGCATTTAATGGGATACTCATATAAGATCTTACAAGGATC
>JAAAKL020013451.1:0-12466 GCA_010016065.2 Carybdea cf. marsupialis auct. non (Linnaeus, 1758)
ACTTAGAACTGTAACATTTATTACTTAAATCAGTCACTGCGCGTATGCCTCAATTACCTGTCAATGGTAGAAACTAGTTTCTCAACAAAAGTAATACCGAACAACAAGTTGTTGTCTATCGGTCACACCCTTCAAAGTTTTCCACTAATTGGCTACTTGGAGGTTTCAAGAAAGCAGAGGTACAATACTTTAGGACAATTTATGATATTTATAATAAGCTGTAATAAAGTTTTAGATTGCATACTTTCTAGATATAATATTTCAAAACGTAGTTTTGCTTTTTACTTCTTCTATCCATTTCTATCTCTCCTCTCTATTGACTAGCTTTTCGTATTCTTTAATTTACCTAACTGACTGTTTGAGTTGCCAGTAAAAAAAATACAAATAAAGTGTGGCTTTCCCATCGGTCCTGAAATTTAATCGGGAATCTTAAGAATCAGACCTGTATGCAAGGGGTGGATTTTGCTCCCCGGTCACGCCGGTAGTACTGCAGTCGGCTTGTTTGAGGAAGTGCTTTACTATGTTGAAGGTTTTATTGCTAGAGGGTTAAAAAACCTAAAATGAAGGAGGAGTAAATTTGCATTTGAAGTGGCCAAGAAAACGTTCTACGAGCGATCGTTTTTTTAAAAAAAATATCTGTTTGCTGAGCACATCGTTAATGTTTGGAATACCCAGAAGGTTACATTTCATATAACAAACCTATGAGCAGTATATCTTCATCGCCACCCCCTCCCCCCCGTGGCGGTTTAAGGGGGAGGTCAACAGGGCTATGGCCCGAGGCTACGCACCTCAATGAGGCCCCGCGCTTAAACGCTAAGAAAATAGTATCTGTTTGACTTCTTGTATTGCTGTTGTGGGAGTAAGTGAAAACTTGAAACAAATAACCTCTGGATGGAATAAAGTATCTCTGGAACGCCTGCAATACGATAATGTATGAACTGCCTTGAAATACATGACGTCATAGGGCCCAGCGCCCTCCAAAACCGCCACTGCCTCTCCCGTTGTGGAATATTTAGATAAAATTTGATTTATTCATTGATTCATTGATCCATCGGACGCTTCTGCTGGGTTGTCACTCCAAGTCGCTGATGCCCTGAATCAATCGCATTCCTAGTAGAAAGCGTGGTCCGTAGATTATATTTGTATAATCCACGAAAACTGCGGAACATGCTGTAAGGATCAGTATCAACAGGTTTGTACGTGATTGAGCACGACTGATATTCCGATCATGTTTTGGTGAGAAACATCTTGTGGGTTGCTTAGCGTAGGTTGTTTATGAAGTATTCAGAGTGAGAACGTGTACAGAGATGCCGGGGCTCTGGGATGCATTTACCTTTCAGAGGACATATAACGTCATGTATTGCCATGAGGTTCAGGCGAGATCTGGCAGCAGAATGTTTGGGTGAGTTACATTTCTTCCAGTTGGACTAGTTCCCAGCTTTCGACTCACTTTCACTGGGTTAGTTTGAGAAAATAAATAGCTGTTTCTTGCCATTGAAGAGTGAGACCCTTACGAAGGAGCGTGGCGTGGGTCATATCCCAGTTTTCTCCCCTTAAAACTGCCAGTGAGCGCACCGATTTACAAAATGTATCAATAATAGTATTGTTAGAAAAAATAGGAGAGTGTCATTGCAGTCTTGTCTAAAATAAATTCTTTTCGTGGGGTTAGGGTTGTATAGAGTTTCATCCATCGGGTTGACAAGGAATTTTGTTCTTTTTTCTTCCTTTGTGATGCTATGTCTCTTGCGCACTGACTTTGCAAAGAATTTGACTAGTCAGCCTTATTCCTCTACGGTTATAATACCCTGGAGGCAATACCCTGGAGGCATTACCCTGTAGGCAATACCCTGCAGGTAATACCCTGGAGGCAATTACACATACATCCCAAACTGGAAGTTTTGGATTTAAAAGATTGAAGTTTATTTATTTTCTAGTTATTAAATCATAAACTAAAATTAATATTAAAATATCCTAACCGAAATGCCTGATACCAGTTTGATTTAGGCATTACGCTATTGGAAGCATTGACTCCCAATTACAGCACTTGTTGTACTGAATCTTATCCAAAAGCCTGTAGATTCGTTGCGTGTTACGGTAGCATGGACTTGGTAAATTATGGTATATCGTTACTGTCGGCAAAAATTGTCATAGTTATATCCATTTTGATTTTTGTCTTGAGTGCATCGAAGACCGTATACTTAAATCCTTAAACGTGCTCACGCAGTCCATACACTTGCGTAATTTCCCGATGCCTATCAATACGAACAAATATCTGCAGCACTTTATCAACCTTATGATAATGATCTTCGAAACGGGAGTATCAGTCTTTAAAAGCAGCTTCAAGGCGAAACGACATACAACACACACAAAAAAAGCAATACCAAAAAGTTATGTATCCAAAACTGTTACTAAAAATACCACATGGCCTTGAAAGAAAAAGGCCCCTCTAGACGAATCTTTGAACGCAGCAGAAACTTAGCGTCTTTACGTAAAGTTAGAAAAGGCGTCGGCATATTACATAGTATTAACAAACTCTAGGCTGGTAGCAGGGCTCGAAGCAGCAGTTGTCATGATTGTGACACAAGAAGATTTCTTTAAGGCTTGCCGACCATTAGGATTTTCACGTTGGCAATGACATTGCTAGAAACACCCCATGACATCGAAGGAATCGCAGTTATCATGCAATGACCGTCAACTTAATCCTACTCACATGGCATGGCAGAAAAAGCTTATTCCCCGCTAAATGAATTACACAGTCAGGCTAGGTTGAGGGACGGAGGGAAGGGAAGTGAAGGGGAGTGAGGGGAAGTAAAATTTGATGTGAGGTCCATTCTTATTTACTACACCTTGCAATTTCTACATCTGCTGGAATTATTTTAGTATGTACTTTACCATATAGGCTCTTTTCGATTTTCGGTGGTGATAGAGGGTGCGGTTAATAGGTTAGTTTATGGGTTTTTATATCATGACATTGTTCTTTATGGTAAGGTGTATCCTCGTTTAAACGTGGAACCAGCCTTTCGGATAAGCCCAAAATTCGGATAAAAGAGAATGAATTTTTGAGTTGCCAAAATCACATTACCTGCAAAGTCTGGGGTAAAAACCGTCTCTGTCTTGCACTTGGGTAAATGGGTAAAATAGAGACGAGGACAGACTCCTTCAAACATGCATTTTATCAGATAAAGATACTGTCTCCACAAAAGTTGACCATTTGCATTTGTGACCAACGCACGGTGACAAAATTCGACAGCACGTGGAAAGACGCCATTATTACGAAAAGAATTGCGTTCAGATTAAAGGGGCGAGAAAAATTCGTTCCCATGAAACTGAGTTACGTAATTGTCCCTGTCTGGAAATAAAGTTCGCAAAGAAAGAAATGGAAGAATACGTCGTCTGCAGTGGCGAATGCAATAAAAATGATTTCGATGGCTAGTTCACTTTAAGTATGAGCGGATGGAAGTTTGCTTCAAAGAGCCCGCTCTTTATTCGGCAGCCAGTTCACGCGGATAAAGAAGCATTGCATTGCTTTCGCAGGTCGACTCATCTTGAAAACGAAGCCAGGTAACACATTTGTCCAAAGCTTCCATTGCAGACTTGTAGCTGACTGCACATTCTTCAGTCACCGCTGGGGTAGTTTATTCCATATCAGAATCAGCCTCTGCTGCGCTGTCCTCGTGGACTGACATATTCCACAATGTTTTGGTTATTTAGGTGCTTACAACCAGGCCCGTCGTTGGCAAGCCATTCATTAACATCAAAATCAGAAGCGTTTGATCCTAAATATTCCAACATTGCAACAATCTCGTCATTAGCTCTGTTGGTATGGGGTTCCAACGATTCCGTTGACTTAGTAGGTTAGTCCTTAGGAATCAATTTTTGCCAAGACTTTCGGACTGTCTCAGGTTTTACCTGATCCCATGCCAGGGAAATTCGATCGATGACATGAAGCACGTTTACGTTTATGCCCTTCAAAAACGGAATCATTTCGGCATTTTCTTTGGCAACAAGGTCACGCAGAAGAGACTTACGGTACTTGATTGATGCCTTTAAATCAACGAGGGTTTTTCGCTTTTCCAATGACAAGAAGTGGGAGTTTGACACTTACCGTCACATTTGCGCACGCATTCACACGGACCCTGTCCTTGTATTCCATCGGCTTTCTTTTCGAGTGCTCCAGTTGATGTTTTCGTGGGCAGCAGGCGGTAGCAAAGGGCAGTTTCGTCGCAGTTAAATATTTGATGCAAGGAAACTTGAACCCTTGGATCAGATTTGGAGATTCGTCAATCGTTTCCATAGCAGCAAGTTATATTTTTCCAGATGGAAGAGTGGTCCCCTTCGAGACGTTCTGATAAACGAGGTTCGGATAAGGGGGGCTCGAATAAACGAGGATGTACTGTATTCATCGTTCATTCGAGTCTCTTGTTCTGATGGGTTGTTCATTCTCTGTATTCAATCAGCGTAGGCGATGACCTCTGTGAAGTAACAGGCGGGGCTATAGCATAACTAGTTCTAAATTCAAGACCATTTAGCATAAAAGGGCAATTTGACCAGATAATTTTCAATTAGAGTTTATAACCTTTAGATTGACTTTGAAAATAGTTGTTTGCAGTTCAGTTTTTGGTCGACTTCCTGCTACACTGCGACTTTCAAATAGTAAATTTAAGGTAAATCTTCCAAAAATGTAGAAGTCAAAATTCCTCTATTTAGTTGGAGACATTAAAATTAGTCATTTGATAATTTCAAGCCGGGTGACGAGTACGGGTGCGAAATGACAGACTGGCTTAAAACCTGTGAAATTTTATAAATATGATATTTTGGCCTTTTGACAGTAAAGTGTAAACCAAAGGTAAAGTATCCTTTGTAAGTTGTTGTAGGTAGATATTCAACTTAATATGTTAGCACAATATATGTTGGTTATATCTCCCCGGTTTAAATTTTGATAGTGATATTTTAATGTTATTCGTATCTGACACTTGCATTATTTTTACCTTGTTATTATTGTATCGTAAAGTCTTAAGTAGGTTGTTGGTGGTAAAGAATAATAAAAATGCACTAAATAGAGAAAACATTTTAGAGCTGGAAATCTTTTTTCGTCTGACAATCCGCAGAATACAAAATAGTCAGATCACACCAATCTGGCAGTTCTGATTGACCGCTTTTGAAGCACAGTTGGGTATGACTTTAATTGATGTCTTTCAATTAAAATTTCATTTCAGACCATTAAAACCCCGAGGAGTGCAGACGAAGGAAGCTTTTCAGTACTAAAGTGCCACCGCTATTTCGTGCAGTTTTAAAGTCCTAAATATAAACTTTCCCTAACATACTCCCTTCTATTTATTAACCTAAAGATTCCTTCAATTATACGTCTCTCCCAGTGAGAGATTCGTATACAAGTTCAAATTTAAAAGAGTCCGCTTATTATCTCTATTTTACCACTACATCAAGATCTTAAAGCGTATGAGTGCCAGTCTTAGTTGCCCCACCACCCACCAGGATTCCATTGACCTCATTATTGACACAAAATGTCCTCCGATTACAGGCTTCCCATAGGTATTGCCCCCGAAAGTCCACGTAAAAGTGCTAGCGAATGTTGAGAAACCCAATGCTTATATATTCAAGATTTCTCGGCATACAATTGAAAATAACAAGGCATTACTAGGAAAGAATTGTAATAATCTTTGTGGTGAAATTTAAGACCATTTGCTATAATGCACGAATACCCCTCTCTCCTAACTCTATTGTAAAAGATTCGATTGGCTGATTTATACAGAAGAGTTTTGTATGGAAGACAGTGGCGGTTTTGAAGGGTGAGGGGCCCTGGGCCGGAAACGTTTGCGGGCCCTATGACGTCATACATTGCAAAGACGTTCAGGTCTACATGATCATACAGCGGAAGTTCCGGAGCATTTTATTCCTTCCAGTTGATACAGTTTCGAGTTTTCACTTACTTACATGAAATAATTATGGGCAGTTAGATAATTGTTTTCTTAGCATTGAGGAGCGAGGCCTCCTACAGGTGCGAGGCCTCGGGCCATGGCCCTGTCAGCCTCCCCCTTAAACCGCCACTGATGGAGGGATATGACAATATGTCAGAACATAGAGTGAACATGCCTTATCTGCATTAAATTATTTAAACTGCAGAGGAACCTGCCTCCCCAAACTTTGTAATGTGGTCATGATTATTGTCATCACCAGAATGACCATTCTTGTCATATCTAGCCAACAAGTCGTAATGGTCAACAATGCAAACAACTCGTCTTACCCCACATGACGTTTTCTAAATATTTTGATGTAAAAGTACTTAAAGTAAGCTTAGCTTTGTGTGATGTTTAATTATTTCTTAACAAAAGTCAGCCTATATTGATAAACATATATGAAAAACAAGGCTATGATTCTTTAATATAGTATAGTAGTGTACTGAGTGCGCAATAAGTAAACAAGTTTAACGGGAGGTCTAACAAGCATGGGAACATAATCGCACAGGAAAATAACTAAATAGAATAAATCAACTAGTGCCCACGAAAAAGGCTGGTTTGCTGTTGACTACTATGAAAACACAGAAGTGAAATTCCTCTCCATAGACATGTATTTGCCAATAAGGTAGTTTTACGATGTCATGGACATGATTGCTTGCTTTTGCACCTGCATACAGGTACCAAGTCTCAAATCTTCTTACAATCAGGTAAATAAGGAAAGTTATTAATACTTTTGGGCATTTTCTTTATAAAGACATTTCTATATTAGGTGAACTACACTAATAGAGTTCGTTAGTATGATAAACGTATCTCACATTTTTGTCAGACTTCATTTGATATCATTGCCTACTAGTTTAATGTTGAAAGAGAATTTGAAAGCTACTTGGATCTTGCTCTGTTATAAATTCATATCTGACATGTTTGGTATGCGTAAAAGAACTATGGAGTGGGATAACCGCAGAGAACACTACAAATGTTCCTGATGATGATTAATGGAAGATCAAATTTTACTTGGTTCTTACTTTAAGATCTGTAGTGGTCATTTCAACGTTCGCTAACCTCATGTTTGGCATTTACTTCACTCTCGCTCCCTGTCGACAACGTTTGGTAATGTTTGGCCTAATCTACCACATCATGACCGCTTTGCGACAAGAGCACACTTTTGCTCCCATAAAGCGTTAAGTAGCCTCGCAGTGATAACTATCACCCAAAAGGTAGCATTAGAGTAGCAAGAAGAAACAATAGCATCTAATACGTGTGTTTAAAGTCAAGGCTAAGAATTGGGACATGCCTCCTTTTTTTCTCTTATATACCTTCGTTTAGCTATTAGATGTTCGCGTCACCTTCGGTCATACATCGGTGACAAGTATAATCCCTTCATCATCCCTCCCTTGTGTCACAAAAACTGCCTCTTTTAAGAATCTTTTATAGATAATATTTACTCATCAGTCTTAATCAGGTCACACTTTCAATTGAGCCTAAAATAGAAATCAGCAGCGTCAAGGCATTTCAATTAATCCTTATCAATCATTGTTTACGAAATTTTACTCGGGATATTCACACATTCGTAATATCTACTATTATCATCATATGCCCTTCAATACGTAGATACATTAATAAATAGATACATAATCATAAAACTGCTATAATAAAAAATAAAAAAATATCTAATTGTATATAAATATAAGTAACTAGTCATGACTGGCTACAATGTAACAGGTAATATCTATAAGAACAAAATGACAACATTGCTATAAATCAAGGAAAAGCTTTGGAGAATAAGTAATTATTTAGTACCTTCCAAAGAAAATTTAATTTTTCGAATACTTTTAGGGTAAATAAAGAATTCACGTTATTCCAAACCAGAAGGTTTTGTAGCACAAAGAGTTGTAGGACCTAGTGCACGCAAAATCTTGCAAACTCTTTTTCAAAACCTTTGGCGGTGTTGTAAGATTACATTCTCTTTAAACATCTTCAGGATTTACGAATTTTGCTATTACATGCGCATTGTCATGAACAGCATTACAAGTGCTGATTTCTAATGAAATAAAATGAAAGTTTCCGAACCATATAGGACGAAATATCACCAGTCTCCTTTTTATGCATGTTCTATTAAACAAAGATGCGACGTTCTGAGTGAAAACGAGCGGTCTCATTCCCACGTGAAATTTACATGCCCACTTTTCATAAAGCCGTAGTGAAAATAATACTTTTCTAAGTTAATGATATTTCGTAATATTTGCTTGAAGATTGCCGAACTAGAACGAGCTGTACATATCAATAGAAATACTGTCATCTTTTTCATCTAGATAAACTGCTGCTTGTTGACTATCTTCTTTTACATAGGAAATTCCAATGGCATTACAATCAGCGGCTTAAAATTGTCTGAGCTGATTTTTCGTAACAATGATGCTGCTGTGAATCATTTTTGGTCAACGTGTTTATCTGCAAAGAATGTTTCTTTGTGCTACTACGTCCGACATTCTAAGAGTAGAAGAATTTGACTGTGGAAACATTCTTAACTGACTGCTTATCATCTTTTGCAATGAATCACTCCAAAGTCACATAAGGTACCTCATCAAAGATATGTTGACATTTTATGGTAACAGAGATTTTATATAATAATGTGATTCATAATCTCTGATGGTAACAAAGTAGATATTTTATTAATGGTAGATATTTTTCAAGTCTTGAATCGTAGTCTGTTTTGGAGTTACGTTTCGAGAGATGCTGCTCCCATCTTTAAGCTGTTGGACTTTGGACTGTTTTGCGGACTCCCGAGGTAGCAGGGATCGAACTTGTTGGATAATTGCCGCCATTCTGATTTTGTGTTTCTTGTGTTTCCCCTGATATTGCTGGTAGCCATATGTGTGGTAGGTTGTAGGATATGTTATTGATGTGCCTTTGGTGTTGCAGGGAATGGATTGTTTCGTTTAATCTTTCTTATTGTTGTATCAATTTCTCTGTCCAGTATCTCGCTATTTCCCCACTCAAAGGCGTGGTCATTTTCCCAGCAGTGTTCCGCGATCTCGTGGCTCTTTACTTCTCCTCCTCCGACTGCTTTCTTGTGTTCTTTTTCCCTCTGACGTAATGAACGTTTTTATATTCACCAATATATGTTGCTGAACAGTCTTTGCATCTTAGTTTATAGACGAAGTTGTTGGTATCTTCTGCTGGTAGAGAGACATTGGGTTTTGATAATGTTTTGCGTAAGGTGGAGACTGTGAAGAAGGAACATTGGATGTTGTGTTGCTTGAGAATTCTTTTGAACAACATAAATCAGCAAAACAAAATATTTAGTAGATATTTAATGGTTGTCGTTGTTGTTGTGAGTGTGGTCAAAAAGCTTTCAGATACTATGAAGCCGATAATTCTTCATTTTCTCAAGTTCTGTAGCACAGATAATTCATATAATTTTAGTCAAGGTAAAAGGTTCTCAACTATAGCTCAGACAATATGAAGTTTTAGAAACGATTACCTTATAGCCTCTGGCCCATTTCAAGCAACAGTACATTATTTTTTAATAACCTATTTTCAGATCTGAACTGTAGTTATATCGTTTTGTGGCCACAAAGTGGTTTTCTGACCATCATACTTCCACTCTCAATTTCCAAAATGTTGTTGCTAGTGTTACTGACAGAAAAATCATCAGGATACACCTAAAGTTTCATCAATAGCGTTAGAAACTTTGCATTAATTTCTGTATTTCAGGACCAAAGAATTACTCCGTGTACATCAAACTGCCCTGGCGTGGCGTGGCGTGGTTTCACTTCAATTTGAAAGCCAGTTCAAAAAGGCCGTAGAGAAGTGTTCGGGCGCTGTTACACAACGCGTTGCTTATGCCAGTAAGAAAGCGTTCTCAACTAACCACAAAGGTAGTATGTTCCGTCCTGTATTCGCCAAGCACCAGCTCCTACAAGGAAACAACCACCTCGGGTCCTTAAAACCAAAAGCACTTCTAAGCAATGTATGTGACTCTGCCATAGGGCAGTACTTGCTTGAAAACCAGACTGTGCAAAATTGTATACCGACGAACGCTTCCGCATAATAGGCAAAGCTAGGTCTGTTTTTCACTTAGCCGTTCTCCACATCAAAGCAAGAAAACCGTTGCTTTGCAGACAAAAAGAATAGTCATTTTATTGGGCCTTTTTGGTTAACCATTCAGACACTGACCGGTCGAAATAGCACTAATCTAGCAGTCGGACTTCTGATTTGCTACTTTCGAAACACAGTTTGGTATAAGTTTAACTGATTACTTGTCAAATCAAATTCTGACAATTTTGTACTCTGACTAGTGTCAGACGAAAAGAGCCTTTCAGTACTAAAATATTTTCACTATTTCGTACTGTTTATTGTTTTGCACCACCAACAAACTTTTTGAACTCCTAATTTCGTGCAACTTGGTAGTCGAGAGTGTTACAATGGAGAGAACCTGATGAAAGCCATTATCTCAAGACGCGCGTTTCTATAGAACGTAAACTGCGTCTCTCAAAAACAGTTGTGGCACGAATGGATAAAACATTGGACATTAAAAAAATTGTGGGAACAAAAGATTTCGATCAACCTAATAACAATCAGTCATCAGTAGCAATTTTGGAGGTATCTTGAAACTGGAATGAGTGACAGGAGATCTATGAACGCAGCACTTTATAACATGTTTTGAAGCTAGCAAAACGCCTCTTGGACGGTTTTATCACCGGCAGTGCTCCGGGTTATAAGCTGCAGGAAAGAAATGTTCACCTAGCTGTTGAAGGAGGTTAGTTGCTTAACCCTTTTACAGTAAGCTATGACCTTTAACCTGTAGCGGGTTGGAGTGACTGATCTTTAAAAACACTGGATCGAGCATCTTCTGTCTCACAGTGATGTCTGTCGGTGGACGCCATTTTAGTCGCAATCAAACAAAGTTTATGAATAATATTACATAACATGTCGGACCTTCCCGCGCTATTTTAACTTTTGGGGACTAGCATTCGTGACCATACTTTCTCGTTGTTGGAAGCAATGGGATTGTTCGATCCAGTCTTTTTTAGAGATCAGTGGTTAGTGCATATTATTCCCTATTTTTTTTGAATATGGAAGGCTGGAAATGTGTAAATTGGTGAGTGGATCATCGAGCATGATATCAAACTTCCATGCGTATGGAGGGATGCGGATCTTGTTTTCATTTGGTTGCCTCGGGGAGAAGGTTCATACCAAGACAACTACATTTTTGAAAATAGCTAAATCAGAAGAATCAAGCATCAAGTTTTCTTTCAAGCTACACCACTTCGAATATTCTTTACAAAATGATGCATAACATAGCCATGGGTATTTAAAAAAGACTTAAAAGATAATAAAATTTTGAAATTTTGGTCTCTTTGACAGTGACGTCATGACAAGGTTATGTGACAAAAAAATTGCAAAACTAAATAGCTCACACAGAAGATAGATTAATTTTAAACACATTTGAGGAATTTGCTGTTGCATATCATGTCAAACGTGATATGGTTGAAAGTTTAAAGTGTGAGAGAAATACTCCATCTCACTTACAGTAATAGTTTTAAATGAAGCTCTCTGTAAACCAAGCTCTGTTCGTAGTTCAGAGTAGACGAGGGCCCTCAAGCAATGGCTGGCACCAATTATATGATCTGACCCCAGTTTCATCAAATATATACACGGAACTGTCATATCATCGTTCTCACTATCCTTAAACTAATCTGCATTGAAAATCTGCTTCGATACCCAAAGTTACGATGTCTGGTTCAGCAAGGGGACCCTTGGCAACACTCTCAAATAAATCTAAAAGATCTACACTCTTTCATTTAATACCAACTGGAGCTAGACGAATGTGAATTGTTTCCATCCACAAACCAACAGCAGCATCAAAAACTTGAGATCACTCTGGAAATTACTTGGATTGAGGGAAATCCAAGTATATATTTTACCCAGGTATGACATTAGACTGAGACTGATGGAGAGTGTTATAACTCAATGCAAGACAATTGGTAAGCAAAATATTGCTGTGATTAAGAAATGACCTGCTATCTGCTTCTCAGCCACGGAATACATTCGTTGTTATGGGCTCGAACGTAAGACACCAAAAAGTAGATTCATGGGTGAATAAGCCCTGTCGCTGTATCGCAAGTTTAATCAGACAGACTCAATCAGACCAGAGGGAAGGATGATGTATTCTCTATTATTCGATTCCTCATCCCCCCCGTTAATCTGACTGAAGCAACTGCTTTGCTTGATTCACTGTGAATCCATCCTTGCGTCAAATTATGATCATGATAATACTTTGTATTTAATTGTCATCTAGCATTGATATGCAAACGGAATATTGTACCACTAGAGTATGTACAGGGGCGGATCCAGATAATTTGGCAGGGTGGTCTGAGTCCCAACAATAAGGGGGCGTATGGCTTCGCGTGCTTGTGTCATGGTAGAGTTTCTAGTCCACGTGATTCTTTTGTATGTTCGATTTCCTCTTCCTGTAATTACTAACCTTTGTC